>JAFDUT010000009.1:0-292441 GCA_017309665.1 Coelopa frigida
CTTTCCTTCGCGAAAAGGACAATGATTCCTAACGACCTCTAAATTTTCGAAAATTTCATAATTCAGGCAATTTTTTTATGGAAATCTTAAATCATTGATATCTCCGTCAATACGCGTTATTTCGCAAAAAGGACGTTAATTCGTGACGACCTCCAAATTTCGAAAAGTTCAATATTGAGGCAATTTTTTATGTAAATCTTTCCTTCGCGAAAAGGCAATGATTCATAACGACCTCTAAATTTTCGAAAGTTCATATTGAGGCAATTTTTTATGGAAATCTTAATCATTGATATCTCCGTCAATATGCGTTATTTCGCGAAAAGGACGTTAATTCGTGACGACCTCTAAATTTTCGAAAAGTTCATATTGAGGCAATTTTTTATGTAAATCTTTCCTTCGCGAAAAGGACAATGATTCGTAACGACCTCTAAATTTTCGAAAAGTTCAATATTAAGGCAATTTTTTGAAAATCTTAAATCATTGATATCTCCGTCATACGCGTTATTTCGCAAAAAGGATGTTAATTCGTGACGACCTTTAAATATTCGAAAAGTTCATAATTCAGGCAATTTTTTTATGGAAATCTTAAATCATTGATATCTCCGTCAATACGCGTTATTTCGCAAAAAGGACGTTAATTCGTGACGACCTCCAAATTTTCGAAAAGTTCAATATTGAGGCAATTTTTTATGTAAATCTTTCTTCGCGAAAAGGACAATGATTCATAACGACCTCTAAATTTTCGAAAAGTTCAATTTGAGGCAATTTTTATGGAAATCTTAAATCATTGATATCTCTCCGTCAATATGCGTTATTTTCGCGAAAAGGACGTTAATTCGTGACGACCTCTAATTTTCGAAAGTTCAATATTGAGGCAATTTTTTAATGGAAATCTAATTCATTGATTCTCCTCAATACGCGTTATTTCGCAAAAAGGACGTTAATTCGTGACGACCTCCAAATTTTCGAAAAGTTCAATTGAGGCATTTTTTATGTAAATCTTTCCTTCGCGAAAGGACAATGATTCAATAACGACCTCTAAATTTTCGAAAAGTTCAATATTGAGGCAATTTTTTATGGAAATCTTAAATCATTGATATCTGCGTAAATACGCGTTATTTCGCGAAAAGGACGTTAATTCGTGACGACCTCTAAATTAACGAAAATTTCATAATTCAGGCAATTTTTTAATGGAAATCTTAATTCATTGATTTCTCCGTCAATACGCGTTATTTCGCAAAAAGGACGTTAATTCGTAACGAGTTCTAAATTTTCGAAAATTTCATAATTCAGGCAATTTTTTTATGGAAATTTTAAATCATTGATATCTCCGTCAATACGCGTTATTTCGCGAAAAGGACGTTAATTCGTGACGACCTCTAAATTTTCGAAAATTTCATAGTTCAGTCAATTTTTTAATGTAAATCATAAATCATTGATATCTCCGTCAATACGCGTTATTTCGCAAAAAGGACGTTAATTCGTAACGACCTCTGAATTTTCGAAAAGTTCATAATTCAGGCAATTCTTTTATGGAAATCTTAAATCATTGATATCTCCGTCAATACGCGTTATTTCGCGAGAAAAGGACGTTCATTCGTGACGACCTTTAAATTTTCGAAAATTTCAATATTGAGGCCAATTTTTATAGAAATTTAAATCATTGATATCTCCGTCAATACGCGTTATTTCGTGAAAAGGACGTTAATTCGGAAACGAACTCAAAATTTTCGAAATTTCATAATTCAGGCAAAATTTTTATGTAAATTTTAAATCGTCAATACGCGTTATTTCCCAAAAAGGACGTTTATTCGTGACGACCTCTAAATTTTCGAAATTTCATAATTCAGGCAATTTTTTATGGAAATATTAAATCATTGATATCTCCGTCCAATGCGTGTTATTCGCGAAAAGGACGTTATTTGTGACGACCTCTAAATTTTCGAAAATTCATATTCAGGCATTTTTTTATGGAAATCTTAAATCATTGATATCTCCGTCATACGCGTTATTTCGCAAAAAGGACGTTAATTCGTGACGACCACATTTTCGAAAATTTCATAATTCAGGCAATTTTTTATGTACATAAATCTGAAATCATTGATATCTCCGTATCTCAATACGCGTTATTTCGCGAAAAGGACTTTAATTCGTGACATCCTCTAAATTTTCGAAAATTTCAATATTGAGGTAATTTTTTATGTACATAAATCTGAAATCATTGATATCTCCGTATCTCAATACGCGTTATTTCGCGAAAATCACTTTAATTCGTGACATCCTCTAAATTTTCGAAAATTTCAATATTGAGGCAATTTTTTATGTAAAACATAAATCATATCTCTCATATCTCCGTCAATACGCTTTATTTCGCAAAAAAAGACGTTAATTCGTGACGACCTCTAATTTTCGAAATTTCATAATTCAGGCAATTTTTTATGTAAATCTTAAATCATTGATATCTCCGTATCTCAATACGCGTTATTTCGCGAAAAGGACGTTAATTCGTGACGACCTCTAAATTTTCGAAAATTTCATAATTCAGGGCCGGCAATTTTTTATGGAAATCTTAAATCATTGATTCTCCGTCATCGCGTGATTTCGCGAAAAAGACGTAATTCGTGACGACCTCTAATATTTCGAAAAGTTCTTTATTCAGGCAATTCTTTATGGAAATCTTAAATCATTGATATCTCCGTCAATGCGGGTTTATTTCGCGAAAAGGACGTTACTTTGTGACGACCTCTAAATTTTCGAAAATTTCATAATTCAGGCAATTTTTTATGTAAATCTTAAATCATTGATATCTCCGTATCTCAATACGCGTTATTTCGCGAAAAGGACGTTAATTCGTGACGACCTCTAAATTTTCGAAAAGTTCAAGTTGAGGCAATTTTTAATGTAAATCTTAAATCATTGTTATCTGCGTGAATTCGCGTTATTTCGCGAAAAGGACTTTAATTCGTGACATCCTCTAAATTTTCGAAAATTTCAATATTGAGGTAATTTTTTATGTAAAACATAAATCATATCTCTCATATCTCCGTCAATACGCTTTATTTCGCAAAAAATACGTTAATTCGTGACGACCTGTAAATTTTCGAAAATTTCATAATTCAGGCAATTTTTTATGGAAATCTTAAATCATTGATATCTCCGTCAATAGGCGTTATTTCGCGAAAAAGACGTTAATTCGTGACGACCTCTAATATTTCGAAAAGTTCTTTATTCAGGCAATTCTTTTATGGAAATCTTAAATCATTGATATCTCCGACAATGCGCGTTATTTCGCAAAACGGACGTTAATTCGTAACGACCTCTAAATTTTCGAAAAGTTCAATATTGAGGCAATTTTTTATGAAAATCTTAAATTATTGATATCTCCGTCAATACGCGTTATTTCGCAAAAAGGACGTTAATTCGTGACGACCACATTTTCGAAAATTTCATAATTCAGGCAATTTTTTATGTACATAAATCTGAAATCATTGATATCTCCGTATCTCAATACGCGTTATTTCGCGAAAATCACTTTAATTCGTGACATCCTCTAAATTTTCGAAAATTTCAATATTGAGGCAATTTTTTATGTAAAACATAAATCATATCTCTCATATCTCCGTCAATACGCTTTATTTCGCAAAAAAGACGTTCATTCGTGACGACCTCTAAATTTTCGAAAATTTCATAATTCAGGCAATTTTTTATGTAAATCTTAAATCATTGATATCTCCGTATCTCAATACGCGTTATTTCGCGAAAAGGACGTTAATTCGTGACGACCTCTAAATTTTCGAAAATTTCATAATTCAGGCAATTTTTTTTATGGAAATCTTAAATCATTGATATCTCCGTCAATACGCGTGATTTCGCGAAAAAGACGTTAATTCGTGACGACCTCTAATATTTCGAAAAGTTCTTTATTCAGGCAATTCTTTTATGGAAATCTTAAATCATTGATATCTCCGTCAATGCGTGTTATTTCGCGAAAGGGACGTTACTTTGTGACGACCTCTAAATTTTCGAAAATTTCATAATTCAGGCAATTTTTTTATGGAAATCTTAAATCATTGATATCTCCGTCATACGCATTATTTCGCAAAAAGGACGTTAATTCGTGACGACCACATTTTCGAAAATTTTATAATTCAGGCAATTTTTTATGTACATAAATCTGAAATCATTGATATCTCCGTATCTCAATACGCGTTATTTCGCGAAAATCACTTTAATTCGTGACATCCTCTAAATTTTCGAAAATTTCAAAATTCAGGCAATTTTTTTTATGGAAATCTTAAATCATTGATATCTCCGCCATACGCATTATTTCGCAAAAAGGACGTTAATTCGTGACGACCACATTTTCGAAAATTTCATAATTCAGGCAATTTTTTATGTACATAAATCTGAAATCATTGATATCTCCGTATCTCAATACGCGTTATTTCGCGAAAATCACTTTAATTCGTGACATCCTCTAAATTTTCGAAAAGTTCAATATTGAGGCAATTTTTTATGAAAATCTTAAATTATTGATATCTCCGTCAATACGCGTTATTTCGCAAAAAGGACGTTAATTCGTGACGACCACATTTTCGAAAATTTCATAATTCAGGCAATTTTTTATGTACATAAATCTGAAATCATTGATATCTCCGTATCTCAATACGCGTTATTTCGCGAAAATCACTTTAATTCGTGACATCCTCTAAATTTTCGAAAATTTCAATATTGAGGCAATTTTTTATGTAAAACATAAATCATATCTCTCATATCTCCGTCAATACGCTTTATTTCGCAAAAAAGACGTTAATTCGTGACGACCTCTAAATTTTCGAAAATTTCATAATTCAGGTAATTTTTTTATGGAAATCTTAAATCATTGATATCTCCGTCATACGCATTATTTCGCAAAAAGGACGTTAATTCGTGACGACCACATTTTCGAAAATTTCATAATTCAGGCAATTTTTTATGTACATAAATCTGAAATCATTGATATCTCCGTATCTCAATACGCGTTATTTCGCGAAAAGGACTTTAATTCGTGACATCCTCTAAATTTTCGAAAATTTCAATATTGAGGCAATTTTTTATGTAAAACATAAATCATATCTCTCATATCTCCGTCAATACGCGTTATTTCGCGAAAAGGACGTTAATTCGTGACGACCTCTAAATTTTCGAAAATTTCATAATTCAGGCAATTCTTTTATGGAAGTCTTAAATCATTGATATCTCCGTCAAAACGCGTTATTTCGCAATAAGGACGTTAATTCGTGACGACCACATTTTCGAAAATTTAATAATTCAGGCAATTTTTTATGTACATAAATCTGAAATCATTGATATCTCCGTATCTCAATACGCGTTATTTCGCGAAAAGGACTTTAATTCGTGACATCCTCTAAATTTTCGAAAATTTCAATATTGAGGCAATTTTTTATGTAAAACATAAATCATATCTCTCATATCTCCGTCAAAACGCGTTATTTCGCAAAAAGGACGTTAATTCGTAACGAGTTCTAAATTTTCGAAAATTTCATAATTCAGGCAATTCTTTTATGGAAATCTTAAATCATAGATATCTCCGTCAATGCGCGTTATTTCGCGAAAAGGACGTTAATTCGTAACGACCTCTAAATTTTCGAAAATTTCATAATTCAGGCAATTTTTTTATGGAAATCTTAAATCATTGATATCTCCGTCAATACGCGTTATTTTGCGAAATGGACGTTAATTCGTAACGACCTCTAATATTTCGCAAATTTCAATATTGAGGCAATTTTTTATGTAAAACATAAATCATATCTCTCATATCTCCGTCAATACGCTTTATTTCGCAAAAAAGACGTTTATTCGTGACGACCTGTAAATTTTCGAAAATTTCATAATTCAGGCAATTTTTTATGTACATAAATCTGAAATCATTGATATCTCCGTATCTCAATACGCGTTATTTCGCGAAAAGGACTTTAATTCGTGACGACCTCTAATATTTCGAAAATTTCAATATTGAGGTAATTTTTTATGTAAAACATAAATCATATCTCTCATATCTCCGTCAATACGCTTTATTTCGCAAAAAAATACGTTAATTCGTGACGACCTCTAAATTTTCGAAAATTTCATAATTCAGGCAATTTTTTTATGGAAATCTTAAATCATTGATATCTCCGTCAATACGCGTTATTTCGCGAAAAGGTCAATGATTCATAACGACCTCCAAATTTTCGAAAATTTCATAATTCAGGCAATTTTTTTTATGTAAATCTTAAAGCATTGATATCTCCGTCAATACGCGTTATTTCGCGAAAAGGTCGTTAATTCGTGACGACCTCTAAATTTTCGAAAATTTCAAAATTCAGGCAATTTTTTTTATGGAAATCTTAAATCATTGATATCTCCGTATCTCAATACGCGTTATTTCGCGAAAAGGACGTTAATTCGTGACGACCTCTAAATTTTCGAAAAGTTCAAGTTGAGGCAATTTTTAATGTAAATCTTAAATCATTGTTATCTGCGTGAATTCGCGTTATTTCGCGAAAAGGACGTTAATTCGTGACGACCTCTAAATTAACGAAAATTTCATAATGCAGGCAATTTTTTAATGGAAATCTTAATTCATTGATATCTCCGTCAATACGCGTTATTTCGCAAAAAGGACGTTAATTCGTAACGAGTTCTAAATTTTCGAAAATTTCATAATTCAGGCAATTCTTTTATGGAAATCTTAAATCATAGATATCTCCGTCAATGCGCGTTATTTCGCGAAAAGGACGTTAATTCGTGACGACCTCTAAATTTTCGAAAATTTCATAGTTCAGTCAATTTTTTAATGTAAATCATAAATCATAAAAGGACGTTAATTCGTAACGACCTCTGAATTTTCGAAAAGTTCATAATTCAGGCAATTCTTTTATGGAAATCTTAAATCACTGATATCTGCGTCAATACTCGTTATTTCGCGAAAAGGACGTTCATTCGTGACGACCTCTAAATTTTCGAAAATTTCAATATTGAGGCCAATTTTTATTGAAATTTTAAATCATTGATATCTCCGTCAATACGCGTTATTTCGTGAAAAGGACGTTAATTCGCAACGAACTCTAAATTTTCGAAAATTTCATAATTCAGGCAAAATTTTTATGTAAATTTTAAATCGTCAATACGCGTTATTTCCCAAAAAGGACGTTTATTCGTGACGACCTCTAAATTTTCGAAAATTTCATAATTCAGGCAATTTTTAATGAAAATCTTAAATCATTGTTATCTGCGTGAATTCGCGTTATTTCGCGAAAAGGACGTTAATTTGTGACGACCTCTAAATTTTCGAAAATTTCATAATTCAGGCAATTTTTTTATGGAAATCTTAAATCATTGATATCTCCGTCAATACGCGTTATTTCGCGAAAAGGACAATGATTCATAACGACCTCCAAATTTTCGAAAATTTCATAATTCAGGCAATTTTTTTATGTAAATCTTTAAGCATTGATATCTCCTTCAATACGCGTTATTTCGCGAAAAGGACGTTAATTCGTGACGAGTTCTAAATTTTCGAAAATTTCATAATTCAGGCAATTCTTTTATGGAAATCTTAAATCATTGATATCTCCGTATCTCAATACGCGTTATTTCGCGAAAAGAACGTTAATTCGTGACGACCTCTAAATTTTCGAAAAGTTCAAGTTGAGGCAATTTTTAATGTAAATCTTAAATCATTGTTATCTGCGTGAATTCGCGTTATTTCGCGAAAAGGACGTTAATTCGTGACGACCTCTAAATTAACGAAAATTTCATAATTCAGGCAATTTTTTAATGGAAATCTTAATTCATTGATATCTCCGTCAATACGCGTTATTTCGCAAAAAGGACGTTAATTCGTAAAGAGTTCTAAATTTTCGAAAATTTCATAATTCAGGCAATTCTTTTATGGAAATCTTAAATCATAGATATCTCCGTCAATGCGCGTTATTTCGCGAAAAGGACGATAATTCGTGACGACCTCTAAATTTTCGAAAATTTCATAGTTCAGTCAATTTTTTAATGTAAATCATAAATCATAAAAGGACGTTAATTCGTAACGACCTCTGAATTTTCGAAAAGTTCATAATTCAGGCAATTCTTTTATGGAAATCTTAAATCATTGATATCTCCGTCAATACGCGTTATTTCGCGAAAAGGACGTTCATTCGTGACGACCTCTAAATTTTCGAAAATTTCAATATTGAGGCCAATTTTTATTGAAATTTTAAATCATTGATATCTCCGTCAATACGCGTTATTTCGTGAAAAGGACGTTAATTCGCAACGAACTCTAAATTTTCGAAAATTTCATAATTCAGGCAAAATTTTTATGTAAATTTTAAATCGTCAATACGCGTTATTTCGCGAAAAGGACGTTCATTCGTGACGACCTCTAAATTTTCGAAAATTTCATAATTCAGGCAATTTTTTATGTAAATCTTAAATCATTGTTATCTGCGTGAATTCGCGAAAAGGACGTTAATTTGTGACGACCTCTAAATTTTCGAAAATTTCATAATTCAGGCAATTTTTTTATGGAAATCTTAAATCATTGATATCTCCGTCAATTCGCGAAAAGGACTAAATTTTCGAAAATTTCATAATTCAGGCAATTTTTTTTATGGAAATCTTAAATCATTGATATCTCCGTATCTCAATACGCGTTATTTCGCGAAAAGGACGTTAATTCGTGACGACCTCTAAATTTTCGAAAAGTTCAAGTTGAGGCAATTTTTAATGTAAATCTTAAATCATTGTTATCTGCGTGAATTCGCGTTATTTCGCGAAAAGGACGTTAATTCGTGACGACCTCTAAATTAACGAAAATTTCATAATTCAGGCAATTTTTTAATGGAAATCTTAATTCATTGATATCTCCGTCAATACGCGTTATTTCGCAAAAAGGACGTTAATTCGTAACGAGTTCTAAATTTTCGAAAATTTCATAATTCAGGCAATTCTTTTATGGAAATCTTAAATCATAGATATCTCCGTCAATGCGCGTTATTTCGCGAAAAGGACGTTAATTCGTGACGACCTCTAAATTTTCGAAAATTTCATAGTTCAGTCAATTTTTTAATGTAAATCATAAATCATAAAAGGACGTTAATTCGTAACGACCTCTGAATTTTCGAAAAGTTCATAATTCAGGCAATTCTTTTATGGAAATCTTAAATCATTGATATCTCCGTCAATACGCGTTATTTCGCGAAAAGGACGTTCATTCGTGACGACCTCTAAATTTTCGAAAATTTCAATATTGAGGCCAATTTTTATTGAAATTTTAAATCATTGATATCTCCGTCAATACGCGTTATTTCGTGAAAAGGACGTTAATTCGCAACGAACTCTAAATTTTCGAAAATTTCATAATTCATGCAATTCTTTTATGGAAATCTTAAATCATTGATAAATCCGTCAATACGCGTTATTTCGCGAAAAGGACGTTAATTCGTGACGACCTCTAAATTTTCGAACAGTTCAATATTGAGGCAATTTTTAATGTAAATCTTAAATCATTGATATCTGCGTGAATACGCGTTATTTCGCGAAAAGGACGTTAATTCGTGACGACCTCTAAATTAACGAAAATTTCATAATTCAGGCAAAATTTTTATGGAAATCTTAAATCATTGATATCTCCGTCAATACGCGTTATTTCGCGAAAAGGACAATGATTCATAACGACCTCCAAATTTTCGAAAATTTCATAATTCAGGCAAAATTTGTATGTAAATTTTAAATCGTCAATACGCGTTATTTCCCAAAAAGGACGTTTATTCGTGACGACCTCTAAATTTTCGAAAATTTCATAATTTAGGCAATTCTTTTATGGAAGTCTTAAATCATTGATATCTCCGTCAAAACGCGTTATTTCGCAATAAGGACGTTAATTCGTGACGACCACATTTTCGAAAATTTAATAATTCAGGCAATTTTTTATGTACATAAATCTGAAATCATTGATATCTCCGTATCTCAATACGCGTTATTTCGCGAAAAGGACTTTAATTCGTGACATCCTCTAAATTTTCGAAAATTTCAATATTGAGGCAATTTTTTATGTAAAACATAAATCATATCTCTCATATCTCCGTCAATACGCTTTATTTCGCAAAAAAGACGTTAATTCGTGACGACCTCTAAATTTTCGAAAATTTCATAATTCAGGCAATTTTTTAATGTAAATCTTAAATCATTGATATCTCCGTATCTCAATACGCGTTATTTCGCGAAAAGGACGTTAATTCGTGACGACCTCTAAATTTTCGAAAATTTCATAATTCAGGCAATTTTTTTATGGAAATCTTAAATCATTGATATCTCCGTCAATACGCGTTATTTCGCGAAAAAGACGTTAATTCGTGACGACCTCTAATATTTCGAAAAGTTCTTTATTCAGGCAATTCTTTTATGGAAATCTTAAATCATTGATATCTCCGTCAATGCGTGTTATTTCGCGAAAAGGACGTTACTTTGTGACGACCTCTAAATTTTCGAAAATTTCATAATTCAGGCAATTTTTTTATGGAAATCTTAAATCAATGATATCTCCGTCATACGCGTTATTTCGCGAAAAGGACGTTAATTCGTGACGACCACATTTTCGAAAATTTCATAATTCAGGTAATTTTTTATGTACATAAATCTGAAATCACTGATATCTCCGTATCTCAATACGCGTTATTTCGCGAAAAGGACTTTAATTCGTGACATCCTCTAAATTTTCGAAAATTTCAATATTGAGGCAATTTTTTATGTAAAACATAAATCATATCTCTCATATCTCCGTCAATACGCGTTATTTCGCGAAAAGGACGTTAATTCGTGACGACCTCTAAATTTTCGAAAATTTCATAATTTAGGCAATTCTTTTATGGAAGTCTTAAATCATTGATATCTCCGTCAAAACGCGTTATTTCGCAATAAGGACGTTAATTCGTGACGACCACATTTTCGAAAATTTCATAATTCAGGCAATTTTTTATGTACATAAATCTGAAATCACTGATATCTCCGTATCTCAATACGCGTTATTTCGCGAAAAGGACTTTAATTCGTGACATCCTCTAAATTTTCGAAAATTTCAATATTGAGGCAATTTTTTATGTAAAACATAAATCATATCTCTCATATCTCCGTCAATACGCTTTATTTCGCAAAAAAGACGTTAATTCGTGACGACCTGTAAATTTTCGAAAATTTCATAATTCAGGCAATTTTTTATGTAAATCTTAAATCATTGATATCTCCGTATCTCAATACGCGTTATTTCGCGAAAAGGACGTTAATTCGTGACGACCTCTAAATTTTCGAAAAGTTCAAGTTGAGGCAATTTTTAATGTAAATCTTAAATCATTGTTATCTGCGTGAATTCGCGTTATTTCGCGAAAAGGACGTTAATTCGTGACGACCTCTAAATTAACGAAAATTTCATAATTCAGGCAATTTTTTAATGGAAATCTTAATTCATTGATATCTCCGTCAATACGCGTTATTTCGCAAAAAGGACGTTAATTCGTAACGAGTGCTAAATTTTCGAAAATTTCATAATTCAGGCAATTCTTTTATGGAAATCTTAAATCATAGATATCTCCGTCAATACGCGTTATTTCGCGAAAAGGACGTTAATTCGTGACGACCTCTAAATTTTCGAAAATTTCATAGTTCAGTCAATTTTTTAATGTAAATCATAAATCATAAAAGGACGTTAATTCGTAACGACCTCTGAATTTTCGAAAAGTTCATAATTCAGGCAATTCTTTAAGGAAATCTTAAATCATTGATATCTCCGTCAATACGCGTTATTTCGCGAAAAGGACGTTCATTCGTGACGACCTCTAAATTTTCGAAAATTTCAATATAGAGGCCAATTTTTATTGAAATTTTAAATCATTGATATCTCCGTCAATACGCGTTATTTCGTGAAAAGGACGTTAATTCGCAACGAACTCTAAATTTTCGAAAATTTCATAATTCAGGCAAATTTTTTATGTAAATTTTAAATACGTCAATACGCGTTATTTCCCAAAAAGGACGTTTATTCGTGACGACCTCTAAATTTTCGAAAATTTCATAATTCAGGCAATTTTTTTATGGAAATCTTAAATCATTGATATCTCCGTCAATGCGTGTTATTTCGCGAAAAGGACGTTAATTTGTGACGACCTCTAAATTTTCGAAAATTTCATAATTCATGCAATTTTTTTATGGAAATCTTAAATCATTGATATCTCCGTCAATACGCGTTATTTCGCGAAAAGGACAATGATTCATAACGACCTCCAAATTTTCGAAAATTTCATAATTCAGGCAATTTTTTTATGTAAATCTTTAAGCATTGATATCTCCGTCAATACGCGTTATTTCGCGAAAAGGACGTTAATTCGTGACGACCTCTAAATTTTCGAAAATTTCAAAATTCAGGCAATTTTTTTTATGGAAATCTTAAATCATTGATATCTCCGTCAATACGCGTTATTTCGCAAAAAGGACGTTAATTCGTGACGATCTCTAAATTTTCGAAAAGTTCAATATTGAGGCAATTTTTAATGTAAATCTGAAATCATTGATATCTGCGCGAATACGCGTTATTTCGCGAAAAGGACGTTAATTCGTAACGACCTCTAAATTTTCGAAAAGTTCAATATTGAGGCAATTTTTTATGTAAATATTTCCCTCGCGAAAAGGACAATGATTCATAACGACCTCTAAATTTTCGAAAAGTTCAATATTGAGGCAATTTTTAATGTAAATCATAAATCATTGATATCTGCGTGAATACGCGTTATTTCGCGAAAAAGACGTTAATTCGTGACGACCTCTAAATTAACGAAAATTTCATAATTCAGGCAATTCTTTTATGGAAATCTTAAATCATTGATATCTCCGTCAATACGCGTTATTTCGCGAAAAGGACGTTAATTCGTGACGACCACATTTTCGAAAATTTAATAATTCAGGCAATTTTTTATGTACATAAATCTGAAATCATTGATATCTCCGTATCTCAATACGCGTTATTTCGCGAAAAGGACTTTAATTCGTGACATCCTCTAAAAAAGACGTTAATTCGTGACGACCTGTAAATTTTCGAAAATTTCATAATTCAGGTAATTTTTTATGTACATAAATCTGAAATCATTGATATCTCCGTATCTCAATACGCGTTATTTCGCGAAAAGGACGTTAATTCGTGACGACCTCTAAATTTTCGAAAATTTCATAGTTCAGTCAATTTTTTAATGTAAATCATAAATCATAAAAGGACGTTAATTCGTAACGACCTCTGAATTTTCGAAAAGTTCATAATTCAGGCAATTCTTTTATGGAAATCTTAAATCATTGATATCTCCGTCAATACGCGTTATTTCGCGAAAAGGACGTTCATTCGTGACGACCTCTAAATTTTCGAAAATTTCAATATTGAGGCCAATTTTTATTGAAATTTTAAATCATTGATATCTCCGTCAATACGCGTTATTTCGTGAAAAGGACGTTAATTCGCAACGAACTCTAAATTTTCGAAAATTTCATAATTCAGGAAAAATTTTTATGGAAATCTTAAATCATTGATATCTCCGTCAATGCGTGTTATTTCGCGAAAAGGACGTTAATTTGTGACGACCTCTAAATTTTCGAAAATTTCATAATTCAGGCAATTTTTTTATGGAAATCTTAAATCATTGATATCTCCGTCAATACGCGTTATTTCGCGAAAAGGACAATGATTCATAACGACCTCCAAATTTTCGAAAATTTCATAATTCAGGCAATTTTTTTATGTAAATCTTTAAGCATTGATATCTCCGTCAATACGCGTTATTTCGCGAAAAGGACGTTAATTCGTGACGACCTCTAAATTTTCGAAAATTTCAAAATTCAGGCAATTTTTTTTATGGAAATCTTAAATCATTGATATCTCCGTCAATACGCGTTATTTCGCAAAAAGGACGTTAATTCGTGACGATCTCTAAATTTTCGAAAAGTTCAATATTGAGGCAATTTTTATTGTAAATCTGAAATCATTGATATCTGCGTGAATACGCGCTATTTCGCGAAAAGGACGTTAATTCGTAACGACCTCTAAATTTTCGAAAAGTTCAATATTGAGGCAATTTTTTATGTAAATCTTTCCTTCGCGAAAAGGACAATGATTCATAACGACCTCTAAATTTTCGAAAAGTTCAATATTGAGGCAATTTTTAATGTAAATCTTAAATCATTGATATCTGCGCGAATACGCGTTATTTCGCGAAAAAGACGTTAATTCGTGACGACCTCTAAATTAACGAAAATTTCATAATTTAGGCAATTTTTTTATGGAAATCTTAATTCATTGATTTCTCCGTCAATACGCGTTATTTCGCAAAAAGGTCGTTAATTCGTAACGAGTTCTAAATTTTCGAAAATTTCATAATTCATGCAATTCTTTTATGGAAATCTTAAATCATTGATAAATCCGTCAATACGCGTTATTTCGCGAAAAGGACGTTAATTCGTGACGACCTCTAAATTTTCGAAAAGTTCAATATTGAGGCAATTTTTAATGTAAATCTTAAATCATTGATATCTGCGTGAATACGCGTTATTTCGCGAAAAGGACGTTAATTCGTGACGACCACATTTTCGAAAATTTCATAATTCAGGCAATTTGTTTATGGAAATATTAAATCATTGATATCTCCGTCAATGCGTGTTATTTCGCGAAAAGGACGTTACTTTGTGACGACCTCTAAATTTTCGAAAATTTCATAATTCAGGCAATTTTTTTATGGAAATCTTAAATCATTGATATCTCCGTCATACGCGTTATTTCGCAAAAAGGACGTTAATTCGTAACGACCTCTGAGTTTTCGAAAAGTTCATAATTCAGGCAATTCTTTTATGGAAATCTTAAATCATTGATATCTCCGTCAATACGCGTTATTTCGCAAAAAGGACGTTAATTCGTGACGATCTCTAAATTTTCGAAAAGTTCAATATTGAGGCAATTTTTATTGTAAATCTGAAATCATTGATATCTGCGTGAATACGCGTTATTTCGCGAAAAGGACGTTAATTCGTAACGACCTCTAAATTTTCGAAAAGTTCAATATTGAGGCAATTTTTTATGTAAATCTTTCCTTCGCGAAAAGGACAATGATTCATAACGACCTCTAAATTTTCGAAAAGTTCAATATTGAGGCAATTTTTAATGTAAATCTTAAATCATTGATATCTGCGCGAATACGCGTTATTTCGCGAAAAGGACGTTAATTTGTGACGACCTCTAAATTAACGAAAATTTCATAATTCAGGCAATTTTTTTATGGAAATCTTAAATCATTGATATCTCCGTCAATGCGTGTTATTTCGCGAAAAGGACGTTAATTTGTGACGACCTCTAAATTTTCGAAAATTTCATAATTCATGCAATTTTTTTATGGAAATCTTAAATCATTGATATCTCCGTCAATACGCGTTATTTCGCGAAAAGGACAATGATTCATAACGACCTCCAAATTTTCGAAAATTTCATAATTCAGGCAATTTTTTTATGTAAATCTTTAAGCATTGATATCTCCGTCAATACGCGTTATTTCGCGAAAAGGACGTTAATTCGTGACGACCTCTAAATTTTCGAAAATTTCAAAATTCAGGCAATTTTTTTTATGGAAATCTTAAATCATTGATATCTCCGTCAATACGCGTTATTTCGCAAAAAGGACGTTAATTCGTGACGATCTCTAAATTTTCGAAAAGTTCAATATTGAGGCAATTTTTATTGTAAATCTGAAATCATTGATATCTGCGTGAATACGCGTTATTTCGCGAAAAGGACGTTAATTCGTAACGACCTCTAAATTTTCGAAAAGTTCAATATTGAGGCAATTTTTTATGTAAATCTTTCCTTCGCGAAAAGGACAATGATTCATAACGACCTCTAAATTTTCGAAAAGTTCAATATTGAGGCAATTTTTAATGTAAATCTTAAATCATTGATATCTGCGCGAATACGCGTTATTTCGCGAAAAAGACGTTAATTCGTGACGACCTCTAAATTAACGAAAATTTCATAATTTAGGCAATTTTTTTATGGAAATCTTAATTCATTGATTTCTCCGTCAATACGCGTTATTTCGCAAAAAGGTCGTTAATTCGTAACGAGTTCTAAATTTTCGAAAATTTCATAATTCATGCAATTCTTTTATGGAAATCTTAAATCATTGATAAATCCGTCAATACGCGTTATTTCGCGAAAAGGACGTTAATTCGTGACGACCTCTAAATTTTCGAAAAGTTCAATATTGAGGCAATTTTTAATGTAAATCTTAAATCATTGATATCTGCGTGAATACGCGTTATTTCGCGAAAAGGACGTTAATTCGTGACGACCACATTTTCGAAAATTTCATAATTCAGGCAATTTGTTTATGGAAATATTAAATCATTGATATCTCCGTCAATGCGTGTTATTTCGCGAAAAGGACGTTACTTTGTGACGACCTCTAAATTTTCGAAAATTTCATAATTCAGGCAATTTTTTTATGGAAATCTTAAATCATTGATATCTCCGTCATACGCGTTATTTCGCAAAAAGGACGTTAATTCGTAACGACCTCTGAGTTTTCGAAAAGTTCATAATTCAGGCAATTCTTTTATGGAAATCTTAAATCATTGATATCTCCGTCAATACGCGTTATTTCGCGAAAAGGACGTTCATTCGTGACGACCTCTAAATTTTCGAAAATTTCAATATTGAGGCCAATTTTTATTGAAATTTTAAATCATTGATATCTCCGTCAATACGCGTTATTTCGTGAAAAGGACGTTAATTCGCAACGAACTCTAAATTTTCGAAAATTTCATAATTCAGGAAAAATTTTTATGGAAATCTTAAATCATTGATATCTCCGTCAATGCGTGTTATTTCGCGAAAAGGACGTTAATTTGTGACGACCTCTAAATTTTCGAAAATTTCATAATTCAGGCAATTTTTTTATGGAAATCTTAAATCATTGATATCTCCGTCAATACGCGTTATTTCGCGAAAAGGACAATGATTCATAACGACCTCCAAATTTTCGAAAATTTCATAATTCAGGCAATTTTTTTATGTAAATCTTTAAGCATTGATATCTCCGTCAATACGCGTTATTTCGCGAAAAGGACGTTAATTCGTGACGACCTCTAAATTTTCGAAAATTTCAAAATTCAGGCAATTTTTTTTATGGAAATCTTAAATCATTGATATCTCCGTCAATACGCGTTATTTCGCAAAAAGGACGTTAATTCGTGACGATCTCTAAATTTTCGAAAAGTTCAATATTGAGGCAATTTTTATTGTAAATCTGAAATCATTGATATCTGCGTGAATACGCGTTATTTCGCGAAAAGGACGTTAATTCGTAACGACCTCTAAATTTTCGAAAAGTTCAATATTGAGGCAATTTTTTATGTAAATCTTTCCTTCGCGAAAAGGACAATGATTCATAACGACCTCTAAATTTTCGAAAAGTTCAATATTGAGGCAATTTTTAATGTAAATCTTAAATCATTGATATCTGCGCGAATACGCGTTATTTCGCGAAAAAGACGTTAATTCGTGACGACCTCTAAATTAACGAAAATTTCATAATTTAGGCAATTTTTTAATGGAAATCTTAATTCATTGATTTCTCCGTCAATACGCGTTATTTCGCAAAAAGGTCGTTAATTCGTAACGAGTTCTAAATTTTCGAAAATTTCATAATTCATGCAATTCTTTTATGGAAATCTTAAATCATTGATAAATCCGTCAATACGCGTTATTTCGCGAAAAGGACGTTAATTCGTGACGACCTCTAAATTTTCGAAAAGTTCAATATTGAGGCAATTTTTAATGTAAATCTTAAATCATTGATATCTGCGTGAATACGCGTTATTTCGCGAAAAGGACGTTAATTCGTGACGACCACATTTTCGAAAATTTCATAATTCAGGCAATTTGTTTATGGAAATATTAAATCATTGATATCTCCGTCAATGCGTGTTATTTCGCGAAAAGGACGTTACTTTGTGACGACCTCTAAATTTTCGAAAATTTCATAATTCAGGCAATTTTTTTATGGAAATCTTAAATCATTGATATCTCCGTCATACGCGTTATTTCGCAAAAAGGACGTTAATTCGTAACGACCTCTGAGTTTTCGAAAAGTTCATAATTCAGGCAATTCTTTTATGGAAATCTTAAATCATTGATATCTCCGTCAATACACGTTATTTCGCGAAAAAGACGTTAATTCGTGACGACCTTTAATATTTCGAAAAGTTCTTTATTCAGGCAATTCTTTTATGGAAATCTTAAATCATTGATATCTCCGTCAATGCGCGTTATTTCGCAAAACGGACGTTAATTCGTAACGACCTCTAAATTTTCGAAAAGTTCAATATTGAGGCAATTTTTTATGAAAATCTTAAATCATTGATATCTCCGTCAATACGCGCTATTTCGCAAAAAGGACGTTAATTCGTGACGACCACATTTTCGAAAATTTCATAATTCAGGTAATTTTTTATGTACATAAATCTGAAATCATTAATATCTCCGTATCTCAATACGCGTTATTTCGCGAAAAGGACTTTAATTCGTGACATCCTCTAAATTTTCGAAAATTTCAATATTGAGGCAATTTTTTATGTAAAACATAAATCATATCTCTCATATCTCCGTCAATACGCTTTATTTGGCAAAAAAGACGTTAATTCGTTACGACCTCTAATTTTTCGAAAAGTTCTTAATTCAGGCAATTCTTTTTTGGAAATCTTAAATCATTGATATCTCCGTCAATGCGCGTTATTTCGCAAAAAGGATGTTAATTCGTAACGACCTTTAAATATTCGAAAATTTCATAATTCAGGCAATTTTGTTATGGAAATCTTAAATCATTGATATCTCCGTCAATACGCGTTATTTCGCGAAAAAGACGTTAATTCGTTACGACCTCTAATTTTTCGAAAAGTTCTTAATTCAGGCAATTCTTTTATGGAAATCTTAAATCATTGATATCTCCGTCAATGCGCGTTATTTCGCGAAAAGGACGTTAATTCGTGACGACCTCTAAATTTTCGAAAATTTCATAATTCAGGCAAAATTTTTATGTAAATTTTAAATCGTCAATACGCGTTATTTCCCAAAAAGTACGTTTAATCATTGATCGACCTCTAAATTTTCGAAAATTTCATAGTTCAGGCAATTCTTATATGGAAATCTTAAATCAATGATATCTCCGTCAATACGCGTTATTTCGCGAAAAGGACGTTCATTCGTGACGACCTCTAAATTTTCGAAAATTTCATAATTCAGGCAAAATTTTTATGTAAATTTTAAATCGTCAATACGCGTTATTTCCCAAAAAGGACGTTTATTCGTGACGACCTCTAAATTTTCGAAAATTTCATAATTCAGGCAATTTTTTTATGGAAATCTTAAATCATTGATATCTCCGTCAATGCGTGTTATTTCGCGAAAAGGACGTTAATTTGTGACGACCTCTAAATTTTCGAAAATTTCATAATTCAGGCAATTTTTTTATGGAAATCTTAAATCATTGATATCTCCGTCAATACGCGTTATTTCGCGAAAAGGACAATGATTCATAACGACCTCCAAATTTTCGAAAATTTCATAATTCAGGCAATTTTTTTATGTAAATCTTTAAGCATTGATATCTCCGTCAATACGCGTTATTTCGCGAAAAGGACGTTAATTCGTGACGACCTCAAAATTTTCGAAAATTTCAAAATTCAGGCAATTTTTTTTATGGAAATCTTAAATCATTGATATCTCCGTCAATACGCGTTATTTCGCAAAAAGGACGTTAATTCGTGGCGACCTCTAAATTTTCGAAAAGTTCAATATTGAGGCAATTTTTAAAGTAAATCTGAAATCATTGATATCTGCGTGAATACGCGTTATTTCGCGAAAAGGACGTTAATTCGTAACGACCTCTAAATTTTCGAAAAGTTCAATATTGAGGCAATTTTTTATGTAAATCTTTCCTTCGCGAAAAGGACAATGATTCATAACGACCTCTAAATTTTCGAAAAGTTCAATATTGAGGCAATTTTTAATGTAAATCTTAAATCATTGATATCTGCGTGAATACGCGTTATTTCGCGAAAAGGACGTTAATTCGTGACGACCTCTAAATTTTCGAAAATTTCATAGTTCAATCAATTTTTTAATGTAAATCATAAATCATTGATATCTCCGTCAATACGCGTTATTTCGCAAAAAGGACGTAATTCGTAACGTCCTCTGAATTTTCGAAAAGTTCATAATTCAGGCAATTCTTTTATGGAAATCTTAAATCATTGATATCTCCGTCAATACGCGTTATTTCCCAAAAAGGACGTTTATTCGTGACGACCTCTAAATTATAGAAAATTTCATAATTCAGGCAATTTTTTTATGGAAATCTTAAATCATTGATATCTCCGTCAATGCGTGTTATTTCGCGAAAAGGACGTTAATTTGTGACGACCTCTAAATTTTCGAAAATTTCATAATTCAGGCAATTTTTTTATGGAAATATTAAATCATTGATATCTCCGTCAATGTGTGTTATTTCGCGAAAAGGACGTTACTTTGTGACGACCTCTAAATTTTCGAAAATTTCATAATTCAGGCAATTTTTTTATGGAAATCTTAAATCATTGATATCTCCGTCATACGCGTTATTTCGCAAAAAGGACGTTAATTCGTGACGACCACATTTTCGAAAATTTCATAATTCAGGCAATTTGTTTATGGAAATATTAAATCATTGATATCTCCGTCAATTCGTGTTATTTCGCGAAAAGGACGTTACTTTGTGACGACCTCTAAATTTTCGAAAATTTCATAATTCAGGCAATTTTTTTATGGAAATCTTAAATCATTGATATCTCCGTCATACGCGTTATTTCGCAAAAAGGACGTTAATTCGTAACGACCTCTGAATTTTCGAAAAGTTCATAATTCAGGCAATTCTTTTATGGAAATCTTAAATCATTGATATCTCCGTCAATACACGTTATTTCGCGAAAAAGACGTTAATTCGTGACGACCTTTAATATTTCGAAAAGTTCTTTATTCAGGCAATTCTTTTATGGAAATCTTAAATCATTGATATCTCCGTCAATGCGCGTTATTTCGCAAAACGGACGTTAATTCGTAACGACCTCTAAATTTTCGAAAAGTTCAATATTGAGGCAATTTTGTTATGAAATTCTTAAATCATTGATATCTCCGTCAATACGCGTTATTTCGCAAAAAGGACGTTAATTCGTGTCGACCACATTTTCGAAAATTTCATAATTCAGGAAATTTTTTATGTACATAAATCTGAAATCATTGATATCTCCGTATCTCAATACGCGTTATTTCGCGAAAATCACTTTAATTCGTGACATCCTCTAAATTTTCGAAAATTTCAATATTGAGGCAATTTTTTATGTAAAACATAAATCATATCTCTCATATCTCCGTCAATACGCTTTATTTCGCAAAAAAGACGTTAATTCGTGACGACCTGTAAATTTTCGAAAATTTCATAATTCAGGCAATTTTTTATGTAAATCTTAAATCATTGATATCTCCGTCAATACGCGTTATTTCGCGAAAAGGACGTTAATTCGTGACGACCTCTAAATTTTCGAAAATTTCATAATTCAGGCAATTTTTTTATGGAAATCTTAAATCATTGATATCTCCGTCAATACGCGTTATTTCGCGAAAAAGACGTTAATTCGTGACGACCTCTAATATTTCGAAAAGTTCTTTATTCAGGCAATTCTTTATGGAAATCTTAAATCATTGATATCTCCGTCAATGCGTGTTATTTCGCGAAAAGGACGTTACTTTGTGACGACCTCTAAATTTTCGAAAATTTCATAATTCAGGCAATTTTTTTATGGAAATCTTATATCATTGATATCTCCGTCATACGCGTTATTTCGCGAAAAGGACGTTAATTCGTGACGACCACATTTTCGAAAATTTCATAATTCAGGCAATTTTTTATGTACATAAATCTGAAATCATTGATATCTCCGTATCTCAATACGCGTTATTTCGCGAAAGGGACTTTAATTCGTGACATCCTTTAAATTTTCGAAAATTTCAATATTGAGGCAATTTTGTATGTAAAACATAAATCATATCTCTCATATCTCCGTCAATACGCTTGATATCTCCGTATCTCAATACGCGTTATTTCGCGAAAAGGACTTTAATTCGTGACATCCTCTAAATTTTCGAAAATTTCAATATTGAGCCAATTTTTTATGTAAAACATAAATCATATCTCTCATATCTTCGTCAATACGCTTTATTTCGCAAAACAGACGTTAATTCGTGACGACCTGTAAATTTTCGAAAATTTCATAATTCAGGCAATTTTTTATGTAAATCTGAAATCATTGATATCTCCGTATCTCAATACGCGTTATTTCGCGAAAAGGACGTTAATTCGTGACGACCTCTAAAATTTCGAAAATTTCATAATTCAGGCAATTCTTTTATGGAAATCTTAAATCATAGATATCTCCGTCAATACGCGTTATTTCCCAAAAAGGACGTTTATTCGTGACGACCTCTAAATTATCGAAAATTTCATAATTCAGGCAATTTTTTTATGGAAATCTTAAATCATTGATATCTCCGTCAATGCGTGTTATTTCGCGAAAAGGACGTTAATTTGTGACGACCTCTAAATTTTCGAAAATTTCATAATTCAGGCAATTTTTTTATGGAAATCTTAAATCATTGATATCTCCGTCAATACGCGTTATTTCGCAAAAAGGACGTTAATTTGTGACGACCACATTTTCGAAAATTTCATAATTCAGGCAATTTTGTATGTAGATCTGAAATCATTGATATCTCCGTATCTCAATACGCGTTATTTCGCGAAAAGGACGTTAATTCGTGACGACCTCTAATTTTTCGAAAAGTTCTTTATTCAGGCAATTCTTTTATGGAAATCTTAAATCATTGATATCTCCGTCAATGCGCGTTATTTCGCAAAACGGACGTTAATTCGTAACGACCTCTAAATTTTCGAAAAGTTCAATATTGAGGAAATTTTTTATGAAAATCATTGATATCTCTGTCAATACGCGTTATTTCGCAAAAAGGATGTTAATTCGTAACGACCTTTAAATATTCGAAAATTTCATAATTCAGGCAATTTTGTTATGGAAATCTTAAATCATTGATATCTCCGTCAATACGCGTTATTTCGCGAAAAAGACGTTAATTCGTTACGACCTCTAATTTTTCGAAAAGTTCTTAATTCAGGCAATTCTTTTATGGAAATTTTAAATCATTGATATCTCCGTCAATGCGCGTTATTTCGCGAAAAGGACGTTAATTCGTGACGACCTCTAAATTTTCGAAAATTTCATAATTCAGGCAAAATTTTTATGTAAATTTTAAATCGTCAATACGCGTTATTTCCCAAAAAGTACGTTTAATCGTGACGACCTCTAAATTTTCGAAAATTTCATAATTCAGGCAATTTTTTTATGGAAATCTTGATATCATTGATATCTCCGTCAATGCGTGTTATTTCGCGAAAAGGACGTTAATTTGTGACGACCTCTAAATTTTCGAAAATTTCATAATTCAGGCAATTTTGTTATGGAAATCTTAAATCATTGATATCTCCGTCAATACGCGTTATTTCGCGAAAAAGACGTTAATTCGTTACGACCTCTAATTTTTCGAAAAGTTCTTAATTCAGGCAATTTTTTTATGGAAATCTTAAATCATTGATATCTCCGTCAATACGCGTTATTTCGCAAAAAGGACGTTAATTCGTGACGACCACATTTTCGAAAATTTCATAGTTCAGAAAATTTTTTATGTAAATCTGAAATCATTGATATCTCCGTATCTCAATATGCGTTATTTCGCAAAAAGGACGTTAATTCGTGACGACCTCTAAATTTTCGAAAATTTCATAGTTCAGGCAATTCTTTTATGGAAATCTTAAATCATTGATATCTCCGTCAATACGCGTTATTTCGCGAAAAGGACGTTCATTCGTGACGACCTCTAAATTTTCGAAAATTTCATAATTCAGGCAATTTTTTATGGAAATCTTAAATCATTGATATCTCCGTCAATACGCGTTATTTCGCAAAAAGGACGTTAATTCGTGACGACCACATTTTCGAAAATTTCATAATTCAGGCAATTTTTTATGTACATAAATCTGAAATCATTGATATCTCCGTATCTCAATACGCTTTATTTCGCAAAAAAGAAATCTTAAATCATTGATATCTCCGTCAATACGCGTTATTTCGCGAAAAAGACGTTAATTCGTGACGACCTCTAATTTTTCGAAAAGTTATTTATTCAGGCAATTCTTTTATGGAAATCTTAAATCATTGATATCTCCGTCAATGCGCGTTATTTCGCAAAACGGACGTTAATTCGTAACGACCTTTAAATATTCGAAAATTTCATAATTCAGGCAATTTGTTATGGAAATCTTAAATCATTGATATCTCCGTCAATACGCGTTATTTCGCGAAAAAGACGTTAATTCGTTACGACCTCTAATTTTTCGAAAAGTTCTTAATTCAGGCAATTTTTTTATAGAAATCTTAAATCATTGATATCTCCGTCAATGCGCGTTATTTCGCGAAAAAGACGTTAATTCGTGACGACCTTTAAATTTTCGAAAATTTCATAATTCAGGCATTTTTTTTATGGAAATCTTAAATCATTGATATCTCCGTCAATGCGCGTTATTTCGCGAAAAGGACGTTAATTCGTAACAGCCTCTAAATTTTCGAAAAGTTCAATATTGAGGCAATTTTTTATGAAAATCTTAAATCATTGATATCACCGTCAATACGCGTTATTTCGCAAAAAGGATGTTAATTCGTAACGACCTTTAAATATTCGAAAATTTCATAATTCAGGCAATTTTGTTATGGAAATCTTAAATCATTGATATCTCCGTCAATACGCGTTATTTCGCGAAAAAGACGTTAATTCGTTACGCGTTATTTCGCAAAAAGGACGTTAATTCGTGACGACCACATTTTCGAAAATTTCATAATTCAGGCAATTTTTTATGTAAATCTGTAAATCCGTATCTCAATATGCGTTATTTCGCAAAAAGGACGTTAATTCGTGACGACCTCTAAATTTTCGAAAATTTCATAGTTCAGGCAATTCTTTTATGGAAATCTTAAATCATTGATATCTCCGTCAATACGCGTTATTTCGCGAAAAGGACGTTCATTCGTGACGACCTCTAAATTTTCGAAAATTTCATAATTCAGGCAATTTTTTTAAGGAAATCTTAAATCATTGATATCTCCGTCAATACGCGTTATTTCGCAAAAAGGACGTTAATTCGTGACGACCACATTTTCGAAAATTTCATAATTCAGGCAATTTTTTATGTACATAAATCTGAAATCATTGATATCTCCGTATCTCAATACGCTTTATTTCGCAAAAAAGAAATCTTAAATCATTGATATCTCCGTCAATACGCGTTATTTCGCGAAAAAGACGTTAATTCGTGACGACCTCTAATTTTTCGAAAAGTTATTTATTCAGGCAATTCTTTTATGGAAATCTTAAATCATTGATATCTCCGTCAATGCGCGTTATTTCGCAAAACGGACGTTAATTCGTAACGACCTTTAAATATTCGAAAATTTCATAATTCAGGCAATTTTGTTATGGAAATCTTAAATCATTGATATCTCCGTCAATACGCGTTATTTCGCGAAAAAGACGTTAATTCGTTACGACCTCTAATTTTTCGAAAAGTTCTTAATTCAGGCAATTTTTTTATAGAAATCTTAAATCATTGATATCTCCGTCAATGCGCGTTATTTCGCGAAAAAGACGTTAATTCGTGACGACCTTTAAATTTTCGAAAATTTCATAATTCAGGCATTTTTTTATGGAAATCTTAAATCATTGATATCTCCGTCAATGCGCGTTATTTCGCGAAAAGGACGTTAATTCGTAACAGCCTCTAAATTTTCGAAAAGTTCAATATTGAGGCAATTTTTTATGAAAATCTTAAATCATTGATATCACCGTCAATACGCGTTATTTCGCAAAAAGGATGTTAATTCGTAACGACCTTTAAATATTCGAAAATTTCATAATTCAGGCAATTTTGTTATGGAAATCTTAAATCATTGATATCTCCGTCAATACGCGTTATTTCGCGAAAAAGACGTTAATTCGTTACGCGTTATTTCGCAAAAAGGACGTTAATTCGTGACGACCACATTTTCGAAAATTTCATAATTCAGGCAATTTTTTATGTAAATCTGTAAATCCGTATCTCAATACGCGTTATTTCGCGAAAAGGACTTTAATTCGTGACATCCTCTAAATTTTCGAAAATTTCAATATTGAGGCAATTTTTTATGTAAATCTTAAATCATTGATATCTCCGTCAATGCGCGTTATTTCGCAAAACGGACGTTAATTCGTAACGACCTCTAAATTTCAATATTGAGGCAATTTTTTATGAAAATCTTAAATCATTGATATCTCCGTCAATACGCGTTATTTCGCAAAAAGGATGTTAATTCGTGACGACCTTTAAATATTCGAAAATTTCATAATTCAGGCAATTTTTTTATGGAAATCTTAAATCATTGATATCTCCGTCAATACGCGTTATTTCGCGAAAAGGACAATGATTCATAACGACCTCCAAATTTTCGAAAATTTCATAATTCAGGCAATTTTTTTATGCAAATCTTTAAGCATTGATATCTCCGTTAATACGCGTTATTTCGCGAAAAGGACGTTAATTCGTGACGACCTCTAAATTTTCGAAAATTTCAAAATTCAGGAAATTTTTTTTATGGAAATCTTAAATCATTGATACTCCGTCAATACGCGTTATTTCGCAAAAAGGACGTTAATTCGTAACGACCTGTAAATTTTCGAAAAGTTCAATATTGAGGCAATTTTTTAGGTAAATCTTTCCTTCGCGAAAAGGACAATGATTCATAACGACCTCTAAATTTTCAAAAATTTCAATATTGAGGCAATTTTTTATGTATATCTTAAATCATTGATATCTCCGTCAATGCGCGTTATTTCGCAAAAAGGACGTTAATTCGTAACGATCTGTAAATTTTCGAAAAGTTCAATATTGAGGCAATTTTTTAATGTAAATCATAAATCATTGATATATCCGTCAATACGCGTTATTTCGCAAAAAGGACTTTAATTCGTGACATCCTCTAAATTTTCGAAAATTTCAATATTGATGCAATTTTTTATGTAAATCTTAAATCATTGATATCTCCGTCAATACGCGTTATTTCGCAAAAAGGACGTTAATTCGTAACGACCTCTAAATGTTCGAAAATTTCATAATTCAGGCAATTTTTTTATGTATATCTTAAATCATTGATATCTCCGTCAATGCGCGTTATTTCGCGAAAAGGACTTTAATTCGTGACATCCTCTAATTTTCGAAAATTTCAATATTGATGCAATTTTTTATGTAAATCTTAAATCATTGATATCTCCGTCAATACGCGTTATTTCGCAAAAAGGACGTTAATTCGTAACGACCTTTAAATATTCGAAAATTTCATAATTCAGGCAATTTTTTTATGTAAATTTTAAATCATTGATATCTCCGTCAATACGCGTTATTTCGCTAAAAGGACGTTAATTCGTGATCTAAATTTTCGAAAAGTTCAATATTGACGCAATTTTTTATGTAAATCTTTCCTTCGCGAAAAGGACAATTTTTCATAACGACCTCCAAATTTTCGAAAATTTCAATATTGAGGCAATTTTTTATGTAAATCTTTCCTTCGCGAAAAGGACAATTTTTCATAACGACCTCCAAATTTTCGAAAATTTCAATATTGAGGCAATTTTTTATGTATATCTTAAATCATTGATATCTCCGTCAATGCGCGTTATTTTGCAATACTGACGTTAATTCGTAACGACCTTTAAATATTCGAAAATTTCATAATTCAGGCAATTTTTTTATGTAAATTTTAAATCATTGATATCTCCGTCAATACGCGTTATTTCGCTAAAAGGACGTTAATTCGTGATCTAAATTTTCGAAAAGTTCAATATTGACGCAATTTTTATGTAAATCTTTCCTTCGCGAAAAGGACAATTTTTCATAACGACCTCCAAATTTTCGAAAATTTCAATATTGAGGCAATTTTTTTAATGTAAATCATAAATCATTGATATATCCGTCTATACGCGTTATTTCGCGAAAAGGACTTTAATTCGTGACATCCACTAAATTTTCGAAAATTTCAATATTGAGGCAATTTTTTATGGAAATCTTAAATCATTGATATCTCCGTCAATATGCGTTATTTCGCGAAATGGACGTTAATTCGTAACGACCTCTAAATTTTCGAAAATTTCATAATTCAGGCAATTTTTTATGGAAATCTTAAATTATTGATATCTCCGTCAATACGCGTTATTTTGCAAAAAGGACGTTAATTCGTAACGAGCTCTAAATTTTCGAAAATTTCATAATTCAGGCAATTTTTTTATGGAAATCTTAAATCATTGATATCTCCGTCAATACGCGTTATTTCGCAAAAAGAACGTTAATTCGTGACGACCTCTAAATTTTCGAAAATTTCATAATTCAGGCAATTTTTTTATGTAAATTTTAAATTATTGATATCTCCGTCAATACGCGTTATTTCGCTAAAAGGACGCTAATTCGTGACGACCTCTTAATTTTCGAAAATTTCATAGTTCAGGCAATTTTTTAATGTAAATCTTAAATCATTGATATCTCCGTCAATACGCGTTATTTCGCAAAAAGGACGTTAATTCATAACGACCTCTGAATTTTCGAAAAGTTCATAATTCAGGCAATTCTTTTATGGAAATCTTATATCATTGATATCTCCGTCAATACGCGTTATTTCGCGAAAAGGACGTTCATTCGTGACGACCTCTAAATTTTCGAAAATTTCAATATTGAGGCCAATTTTTATAGAAATTTGAATTTCAGGCAATTCTTTTATGGAAATCTTAAATCATTGATATCTCCGTCAATGCGCGTTATTTCGCAAAACGGACGTTAATTCGTAACGACCTTTAAATATTCGAAAATTTCATAATTCAGGCAATTTTGTTATGGAAATCTTAAATCATTGATATCTCCGTCAATACGCGTTATTTCGCGAAAAAGACGTTAATTCGTTACGACCTCTAAATTTTCGAAAATTTCATAATTCAGGCATTTTTTTTATGGAAATCTTAAATCATTGATATCTCCGTCAATACGCGTTATTTCGCGAAAAGGACGTTCATTCGTGACGACCTCTAAATTTTCGAAAATTTCATAATTCAGGCAATTTTGTTATGGAAATCTTAAATCATTGATATCTCCGTCAATACGCGTTATTTCGCGAAAAAGACGTTAATTCGTAACGACCTTTAAATATTCGAAAATTTCATAATTCAGGCAATTTTGTTATGGAAATCTTAAATCATTGATATCTCCGTCAATACGCGTTATTTCGCGAAAAAGACGTTAATTCGTAACGACCTTTAAATATTCGAAAATTTCATAATTCAGGCAATTTTGTTATGGAAATCTTAAATCATTGATATCTCCGTCAATACGCGTTATTTCGCGAAAAGGACGTTCATTCGTGACGACCTCTAAATTTTCGAAAATTTCAATATTGAGGCCAATTTTTATAGAAATTTGAATTTCAGGCAATTCTTTTATGGAAATCTTAAATCATTGATATCTCCGTCAATGCGCGTTATTTCGCAAAACGGACGTTAATTCGTAACGACCTTTAAATATTCGAAAATTTCATAATTCAGGCAATTTTGTTATGGAAATCTTAAATCATTGATATCTCCGTCAATACGCGTTATTTCGCGAAAAGGGCGTTAATTCGTAACAGCCTCTAAATTTTCGAAAAGTTCAATATTGAGGCAATTTTTTATGAAAATCTTAAATCATTGATATCACCGTCAATACGCGTTATTTCGCAAAAAGGATGTTAATTCGTAACGACCTTTAAATATTCGAAAATTTCATAATTCAGGCAATTTTGTTATGGAAATCTTAAATCATTGATATCTCCGTCAATACGCGTTATTTCGCGAAAAAGACGTTAATTCGTTACGCGTTATTTCGCAAAAAGGACGTTAATTCGTGACGACCACATTTTCGAAAATTTCATAATTCAGGCAATTTTTTATGTAAATCTGAAATCATTGATATCTCCGTATCTCAATACGCGTTATTTCGCGAAAAGGACTAATTCGTGACATCCTCTAAATTTTCGAAAATTTCAATATTGAGGCAATTTTTTATGTAAATCTTAAATCATTGATATCTCCGTCAATGCGCGTTATTTCGCAAAACGGACGTTAATTCGTAACGACCTCTAAATTTCAATATTGAGGCAATTTTTTATGAAAATCTTAAATCATTGATATCTCCGTCAATACGCGTTATTTCGCAAAAAGGATGTTAATTCGTGACGACCTTTAAATATTCGAAAATTTCATAATTCAGGCAATTTTTTTATGGAAATCTTAAATCATTGATATCTCCGTCAATACGCGTTATTTCGCGAAAAGGACAATGATTCATAACGACCTCCAAATTTTCGAAAATTTCATAATTCAGGCAATTTTTTTATGTAAATCTTTAAGCATTGATATCTCCGTCAATACGCGTTATTTCGCGAAAAGGACGTTAATTCGTGACGACCTCTAAATTTTCGAAATTTTCAAAATTCAGGAAATTTTTTTTATGGAAATCTTAAATCATTGATACTCCGTCAATACGCGTTCTTTCGCAAAAAGGACGTTAATTCGTAACGACCTGTAAATTTTCGAAAAGTTCATAATTCAGGCAATTCTTTTATGGAAATCTTAAATCATTGATATCTCCGTCAATACACGTTATTTCGCGAAAAAGACGTTAATTCGTGACGACCTTTAATATTTCGAAAAGTTCTTTATTCAGGCAATTCTTTTATGGAAATCTTAAATCATTGATATCTCCGTCAATGCGCGTTATTTCGCAAAACGGACGTTAATTCGTAACGACCTCTAAATTTTCGAAAAGTTCAATATTGAGGCAATGAAATTCTTAAATCATTGATATCTCCGTCAATACGCGTTATTTCGCAAAAAGGACGTTAATTCGTGTCGACCACATTTTCGAAAATTTCATAATTCAGGAAATTTTTTATGTACATAAATCTGAAATCATTGATATCTCCGTATCTCAATACGCGTTATTTCGCGAAAATCACTTTAATTCGTGACATCCTCTAAATTTTCGAAAATTTCAATATTGAGGCAATTTTTTATGTAAAACATAAATCATATCTCTCATATCTCCGTCAATACGCTTTATTTCGCAAAAAAGACGTTAATTCGTGACGACCTGTAAATTTTCGAAAATTTCATAATTCAGGCAATTTTTTATGTAAATCTTAAATCATTGATATCTCCGTCAATACGCGTTATTTCGCGAAAAGGACGTTAATTCGTGACGACCTCTAAATTTTCGAAAATTTCATAATTCAGGCAATTTTTTTATGGAAATCTTAAATCATTGATATCTCCGTCAATACGCGTTATTTCGCGAAAAAGACGTTAATTCGTGACGACCTCTAATATTTCGAAAAGTTCTTTATTCAGGCAATTCTTTTATGGAAATCTTAAATCATTGATATCTCCGTCAATGCGTGTTATTTCGCGAAAAGGACGTTACTTTGTGACGACCTCTAAATTTTCGAAAATTTCATAATTCAGGCAATTTTTTTATGGAAATCTTATATCATTGATATCTCCGTCATACGCGTTATTTCGCGAAAAGGACGTTAATTCGTGACGACCACATTTTCGAAAATTTCATAATTCAGGCAATTTTTTATGTACATAAATCTGAAATCATTGATATCTCCGTATCTCAATACGCGTTATTTCGCGAAAGGGACTTTAATTCGTGACATCCTTTAAATTTTCGAAAATTTCAATATTGAGGCAATTTTGTATGTAAAACATAAATCATATCTCTCATATCTCCGTCAATACGCTTGATATCTCCGTATCTCAATACGCGTTATTTCGCGAAAAGGACTTTAATTCGTGACATCCTCTAAATTTTCGAAAATTTCAATATTGAGCCAATTTTTTATGTAAAACATAAATCATATCTCTCATATCTTCGTCAATACGCTTTATTTCGCAAAACAGACGTTAATTCGTGACGACCTGTAAATTTTCGAAAATTTCATAATTCAGGCAATTTTTTATGTAAATCTGAAATCATTGATATCTCCGTATCTCAATACGCGTTATTTCGCGAAAAGGACGTTAATTCGTGACGACCTCTAAAATTTCGAAAATTTCATAATTCAGGCAATTCTTTTATGGAAATCTTAAATCATAGATATCTCCGTCAATACGCGTTATTTCCCAAAAAGGACGTTTATTCGTGACGACCTCTAAATTATCGAAAATTTCATAATTCAGGCAATTTTTTTATGGAAATCTTAAATCATTGATATCTCCGTCAATGCGTGTTATTTCGCGAAAAGGACGTTAATTTGTGACGACCTCTAAATTTTCGAAAATTTCATAATTCAGGCAATTTTTTTATGGAAATCTTAAATCATTGATATCTCCGTCAATACGCGTTATTTCGCAAAAAGGACGTTAATTTGTGACGACCACATTTTCGAAAATTTCATAATTCAGGCAATTTTGTATGTAGATCTGAAATCATTGATATCTCCGTATCTCAATACGCGTTATTTCGCGAAAAGGACGTTAATTCGTGACGACCTCTAATTTTTCGAAAAGTTCTTTATTCAGGCAATTCTTTTATGGAAATCTTAAATCATTGATATCTCCGTCAATGCGCGTTATTTCGCAAAACGGACGTTAATTCGTAACGACCTCTAAATTTTCGAAAAGTTCAATATTGAGGAAATTTTTTATGAAAATCATTGATATCTCTGTCAATACGCGTTATTTCGCAAAAAGGATGTTAATTCGTAACCACCTTTAAATATTCGAAAATTTCATAATTCAGGCAATTTTGTTATGGAAATCTTAAATCATTGATATCTCCGTCAATACGCGTTATTTCGCGAAAAAGACGTTAATTCGTTACGACCTCTAATTTTTCGAAAAGTTCTTAATTCAGGCAATTCTTTTATGGAAATTTTAAATCATTGATATCTCCGTCAATGCGCGTTATTTCGCGAAAAGGACGTTAATTCGTGACGACCTCTAAATTTTCGAAAATTTCATAATTCAGGCAAAATTTTTATGTAAATTTTAAATCGTCAATACGCGTTATTTCCCAAAAAGTACGTTTAATCGTGACGACCTCTAAATTTTCGAAAATTTCATAATTCAGGCAATTTTTTTATGGAAATCTTGATATCATTGATATCTCCGTCAATGCGTGTTATTTCGCGAAAAGGACGTTAATTTGTGACGACCTCTAAATTTTCGAAAATTTCATAATTCAGGCAATTTTGTTATGGAAATCTTAAATCATTGATATCTCCGTCAATACGCGTTATTTCGCGAAAAAGACGTTAATTCGTTACGACCTCTAATTTTTCGAAAAGTTCTTAATTCAGGCAATTTTTTTATGGAAATCTTAAATCATTGATATCTCCGTCAATACGCGTTATTTCGCAAAAAGGACGTTAATTCGTGACGACCACATTTTCGAAAATTTCATAGTTCAGAAAATTTTTTATGTAAATCTGAAATCATTGATATCTCCGTATCTCAATATGCGTTATTTCGCAAAAAGGACGTTAATTCGTGACGACCTCTAAATTTTCGAAAATTTCATAGTTCAGGCAATTCTTTTATGGAAATCTTAAATCATTGATATCTCCGTCAATACGCGTTATTTCGCGAAAAGGACGTTCATTCGTGACGACCTCTAAATTTTCGAAAATTTCATAATTCAGGCAATTTTTTTAAGGAAATCTTAAATCATTGATATCTCCGTCAATACGCGTTATTTCGCAAAAAGGACGTTAATTCGTGACGACCACATTTTCGAAAATTTCATAATTCAGGCAATTTTTTATGTACATAAATCTGAAATCATTGATATCTCCGTATCTCAATACGCTTTATTTCGCAAAAAAGAAATCTTAAATCATTGATATCTCCGTCAATACGCGTTATTTCGCGAAAAAGACGTTAATTCGTGACGACCTCTAATTTTTCGAAAAGTTATTTATTCAGGCAATTCTTTTATGGAAATCTTAAATCATTGATATCTCCGTCAATGCGCGTTATTTCGCAAAACGGACGTTAATTCGTAACGACCTTTAAATATTCGAAAATTTCATAATTCAGGCAATTTTGTTATGGAAATCTTAAATCATTGATATCTCCGTCAATACGCGTTATTTCGCGAAAAAGACGTTAATTCGTTACGACCTCTAATTTTTCGAAAAGTTCTTAATTCAGGCAATTTTTTTATAGAAATCTTAAATCATTGATATCTCCGTCAATGCGCGTTATTTCGCGAAAAAGACGTTAATTCGTGACGACCTTTAAATTTTCGAAAATTTCATAATTCAGGCATTTTTTTTATGGAAATCTTAAATCATTGATATCTCCGTCAATGCGCGTTATTTCGCGAAAAGGACGTTAATTCGTAACAGCCTCTAAATTTTCGAAAAGTTCAATATTGAGGCAATTTTTTATGAAAATCTTAAATCATTGATATCACCGTCAATACGCGTTATTTCGCAAAAAGGATGTTAATTCGTAACGACCTTTAAATATTCGAAAATTTCATAATTCAGGCAATTTTGTTATGGAAATCTTAAATCATTGATATCTCCGTCAATACGCGTTATTTCGCGAAAAAGACGTTAATTCGTTACGCGTTATTTCGCAAAAAGGACGTTAATTCGTGACGACCACATTTTCGAAAATTTCATAATTCAGGCAATTTTTTATGTAAATCTGTAAATCCGTATCTCAATACGCGTTATTTCGCGAAAAGGACTTTAATTCGTGACATCCTCTAAATTTTCGAAAATTTCAATATTGAGGCAATTTTTTATGTAAATCTTAAATCATTGATATCTCCGTCAATGCGCGTTATTTCGCAAAACGGACGTTAATTCGTAACGACCTCTAAATTTCAATATTGAGGCAATTTTTTATGAAAATCTTAAATCATTGATATCTCCGTCAATACGCGTTATTTCGCAAAAAGGATGTTAATTCGTGACGACCTTTAAATATTCGAAAATTTCATAATTCAGGCAATTTTTTTATGGAAATCTTAAATCATTGATATCTCCGTCAATACGCGTTATTTCGCGAAAAGGACAATGATTCATAACGACCTCCAAATTTTCGAAAATTTCATAATTCAGGCAATTTTTTTATGCAAATCTTTAAGCATTGATATCTCCGTTAATACGCGTTATTTCGCGAAAAGGACGTTAATTCGTGACGACCTCTAAATTGTCGAAAATTTCAAAATTCAGGAAATTTTTTTTATGGAAATCTTAAATCATTGATACTCCGTCAATACGCGTTATTTCGCAAAAAGGACGTTAATTCGTAACGACCTGTAAATTTTCGAAAAGTTCAATATTGAGGCAATTTTTTAGGTAAATCTTTCCTTCGCGAAAAGGACAATGATTCATAACGACCTCTAAATTTTCAAAAATTTCAATATTGAGGCAATTTTTTATGTATATCTTAAATCATTGATATCTCCGTCAATGCGCGTTATTTCGCAAAAAGGACGTTAATTCGTAACGATCTGTAAATTTTCGAAAAGTTCAATATTGAGGCAATTTTTTAATGTAAATCATAAATCATTGATATCTCCGTCAATGCGCGTTATTTCGCAAAACGGACGTTAATTCGTAACGACCTCTAAATTTTCGAAAAGTTCAATATTGAGGAAATTTTTTATGAAAATCATTGATATCTCTGTCAATACGCGTTATTTCGCAAAAAGGATGTTAATTCGTAACCACCTTTAAATATTCGAAAATTTCATAATTCAGGCAATTTTGTTATGGAAATCTTAAATCATTGATATCTCCGTCAATACGCGTTATTTCGCGAAAAAGACGTTAATTCGTTACGACCTCTAATTTTTCGAAAAGTTCTTAATTCAGGCAATTCTTTTATGGAAATTTTAAATCATTGATATCTCCGTCAATGCGCGTTATTTCGCGAAAAGGACGTTAATTCGTGACGACCTCTAAATTTTCGAAAATTTCATAATTCAGGCAAAATTTTTATGTAAATTTTAAATCGTCAATACGCGTTATTTCCCAAAAAGTACGTTTAATCGTGACGACCTCTAAATTTTCGAAAATTTCATAATTCAGGCAATTTTTTTATGGAAATCTTGATATCATTGATATCTCCGTCAATGCGTGTTATTTCGCGAAAAGGACGTTAATTTGTGACGACCTCTAAATTTTCGAAAATTTCATAATTCAGGCAATTTTGTTATGGAAATCTTAAATCATTGATATCTCCGTCAATACGCGTTATTTCGCGAAAAAGACGTTAATTCGTTACGACCTCTAATTTTTCGAAAAGTTCTTAATTCAGGCAATTTTTTTATGGAAATCTTAAATCATTGATATCTCCGTCAATACGCGTTATTTCGCAAAAAGGACGTTAATTCGTGACGACCACATTTTCGAAAATTTCATAGTTCAGAAAATTTTTTATGTAATCTGAAATCATTGATATCTCCGTATCTCAATATGCGTTATTTCGCAAAAAGGACGTTAATTCGTGGACGACCTCTAAATTTTCGAAAATTTCATAGTTCCCAGGCAATTCTTTTTATGGAAATCTTAAATCATTGATATCTCCGTCAATACGCGTTATTCGCGAAAAGGACGTTCATTCGTGACGACCTCTAAATTTTCGAAAATTTCATAATTCAGGCAATTTTTTTAAGGAAATCTTAAATCATTGATATCTCCGTCAATACGCGTTATTTCGCAAAAAGGACGTTAATTCGTGACGACCACATTTTCGAAAATTTCATAATTCAGGCAATTTTTTATGTACATAAATCTGAAATCATTGATATCTCCGTATCTCAATACGCTTTATTTCGCAAAAAAGAAATCTTAAATCATTGATATCTCCGTCAATACGGCGTTATTTCGCGAAAAAGACGTTAATTCGTGACGACCTCTAATTTTTCGAAAAGTTATTTATTCAGGCAATTCTTTATGGAAATCTTAAATCAATTGATATCTCCGTCAATGCGCGTTATTTCGCAAAACGGACGTTAATTCGTAACGACCTTTAAATATTCGAAAATTTCATAATTCAGGCAATTTTGTTATGGAAATCTTAAATCATTGATATCTCCGTCAATACGCGTTATTTCGCGAAAAAGACGTTAATTCGTTACGACCTCTAATTTTTCGAAAAGTTCTTAATTCAGGCAATTTTTTTATAGAAATCTTAAATCATTGATATCTCCGTCAATGCGCGTTATTTCGCGAAAAAGACGTTAATTCGTGACGACCTTTAAATTTTCGAAAATTTCATAATTCAGGCATTTTTTTTATGGAAATCTTAAATCATTGATATCTCCGTCAATGCGCGTTATTTCGCGAAAAGGACGTTTAATTCGTAACAGCCTCTAAATTTTCGAAAAGTTCAATATTGAGGCAATTTTTTATGAAAATCTTAAATCATTGATATCACCGTCAATACGCGTTATTTCGCAAAAAGGGATGTTATATTCGTAACGACCTTTAAATATTCGAAAATTTCATAATTCAGGCAATTTTGTTATGGAAATCTTAAATCATTGATATCTCCGTCAATACGCGTTATTTCGCGAAAAAGACGTTAATTCGTTACGCGTTATTTCGCAAAAGGACGTTAATTCGTGACGACCACATTTTCGAAAATTTCATAATTCAGGCAATTTTTTATGTAAATCTGTAAATCCGTATCTCAATACGCGTTATTTCGCGAAAAGGACTTTAATTCGTGACATCCTCTAAATTTTCGAAAATTTCAATATTGAGGCAATTTTTTATGTAAATCTTAAATCATTGATATCTCCGTCAATGCGCGTTATTTCGCAAAAACGGACGTTAATTCGTAACGACCTCTAAATTTCAATATTGAGGCAATTTTTTATGAAAATCTTAAATCATTGATATCTCCGTCAATACGCGTTATTTCGCAAAAAGGATGTTAATTCGTGACGACCTTTAAATATTCGAAAATTTCATAATTCAGGCAATTTTTTTTATGGAAATCTTAAATCATTGATATCTCCGTCAATACGCGTTATTTCGCGAAAAGGACAATGATTCATAACGACCTCCAAATTTTCGAAAATTTCATAATTCAGGCAATTTTTTTATGCAAATCTTTAAGCATTGATATCTCCGTTAATACGCGTTATTTCGCGAAAAGGACGTTAATTTCGTGACGACCTCTAAATTGTCGAAAATTTCAAATTCAGGAAATTTTTTTTATGGAAATCTTAAATCATTGATACTTCCGTCAATACGCGTTATTTCGCAAAAAGGACGTTAATTCGTAACGACCTGTAAATTTTCGAAAAGTTCAATATTGAGGCAATTTTTTAGGTAAATCTTTCCTTCGCGAAAAGGACAATGATTCATAACGACCTCTAAATTTTCAAAAATTTCAATATTGAGGCAATTTTTTATGTATATCTTAAATCATTGATATCTCCGTCAATGCGCGTTATTTCGCAAAAAAGGACGTTAATTCGTAACGATCTGTAAATTTTCGAAAAGTTCAATATTGAGGCAATTTTTTAATGTAAATCATAAATCATTGATATATCCGTCAATACGCGTTATTTCGCAAAAAGGACTTTAATTCGTGACATCCTCTAAATTTTCGAAAATTTCAATATTGATGCAATTTTTTATGTAAATCTTAAATCATTGATATCTCCGTCAATACGCGTTATTTCGCAAAAAGGACGTTAATTCGTAACGACCTCTAAATGTTCGAAAATTTCATAATTCAGGCAATTTTTTTATGTATATCTTAAATCATTGATATCTCCGTCAATGCGCGTTATTTCGCGAAAAGGACTTTAATTCGTGACATCCTCTAATTTTCGAAAATTTCAATATTGATGCAATTTTTTATGTAAATCTTAAATCATTGATATCTCCGTCAATACGCGTTATTTCGCAAAAAGGACGTTAATTCGTAACGACCTTTAAATATTCGAAAATTTCATAATTCAGGCAATTTTTTTATGTAAATTTTAAATCATTGATATCTCCGTCAATACGCGTTATTTCGCTAAAAGGACGTTAATTCGTGATCTAAATTTTCGAAAAGTTCAATATTGACGCAATTTTTTATGTAAATCTTTCCTTCGCGAAAAGGACAATTTTTCATAACGACCTCCAAATTTTCGAAAATTTCAATATTGAGGCAATTTTTTATGTAAATCTTTCCTTCGCGAAAAGGACAATTTTTCATAACGACCTCCAAATTTTCGAAAATTTCAATATTGAGGCAATTTTTTATGTATATCTTAAATCATTGATATCTCCGTCAATGCGCGTTATTTTGCAATACTGACGTTAATTCGTAACGACCTTTAAATATTCGAAAATTTCATAATTCAGGCAATTTTTTTATGTAAATTTTAAATCATTGATATCTCCGTCAATACGCGTTATTTCGCTAAAAGGACGTTAATTCGTGATCTAAATTTTCGAAAAGTTCAATATTGACGCAATTTTTTATGTAAATCTTTCCTTCGCGAAAAGGACAATTTTTCATAACGACCTCCAAATTTTCGAAAATTTCAATATTGAGGCAATTTTTTAATGTAAATCATAAATCATTGATATATCCGTCTATACGCGTTATTTCGCGAAAAGGACTTTAATTCGTGACATCCACTAAATTTTCGAAAATTTCAATATTGAGGCAATTTTTTATGGAAATCTTAAATCATTGATATCTCCGTCAATATGCGTTATTTCGCGAAATGGACGTTAATTCGTAACGACCTCTAAATTTTCGAAAATTTCATAATTCAGGCAATTTTTTATGGAAATCTTAAATTATTGATATCTCCGTCAATACGCGTTATTTTGCAAAAAGGACGTTAATTCGTAACGAGCTCTAAATTTTCGAAAATTTCATAATTCAGGCAATTTTTTTATGGAAATCTTAAATCATTGATATCTCCGTCAATACGCGTTATTTCGCAAAAAGAACGTTAATTCGTGACGACCTCTAAATTTTCGAAAATTTCATAATTCAGGCAATTTTTTTATGTAAATTTTAAATTATTGATATCTCCGTCAATACGCGTTATTTCGCTAAAAGGACGCTAATTCGTGACGACCTCTTAATTTTCGAAAATTTCATAGTTCAGGCAATTTTTTAATGTAAATCTTAAATCATTGATATCTCCGTCAATACGCGTTATTTCGCAAAAAGGACGTTAATTCATAACGACCTCTGAATTTTCGAAAAGTTCATAATTCAGGCAATTCTTTTATGGAAATCTTATATCATTGATATCTCCGTCAATACGCGTTATTTCGCGAAAAGGACGTTCATTCGTGACGACCTCTAAATTTTCGAAAATTTCAATATTGAGGCCAATTTTTATAGAAATTTGAATTTCAGGCAATTCTTTTATGGAAATCTTAAATCATTGATATCTCCGTCAATGCGCGTTATTTCGCAAAACGGACGTTAATTCGTAACGACCTTTAAATATTCGAAAATTTCATAATTCAGGCAATTTTGTTATGGAAATCTTAAATCATTGATATCTCCGTCAATACGCGTTATTTCGCGAAAAAGACGTTAATTCGTTACGACCTCTAAATTTTCGAAAATTTCATAATTCAGGCATTTTTTTTATGGAAATCTTAAATCATTGATATCTCCGTCAATGCGCGTTATTTCGCGAAAAGGGCGTTAATTCGTAACAGCCTCTAAATTTTCGAAAAGTTCAATATTGAGGCAATTTTTTATGAAAATCTTAAATCATTGATATCACCGTCAATACGCGTTATTTCGCAAAAAGGATGTTAATTCGTAACGACCTTTAAATATTCGAAAATTTCATAATTCAGGCAATTTTGTTATGGAAATCTTAAATCATTGATATCTCCGTCAATACGCGTTATTTCGCGAAAAAGACGTTAATTCGTTACGCGTTATTTCGCAAAAAGGACGTTAATTCGTGACGACCACATTTTCGAAAATTTCATAATTCAGGCAATTTTTTATGTAAATCTGAAATCATTGATATCTCCGTATCTCAATACGCGTTATTTCGCGAAAAGGACTAATTCGTGACATCCTCTAAATTTTCGAAAATTTCAATATTGAGGCAATTTTTTATGTAAATCTTAAATCATTGATATCTCCGTCAATGCGCGTTATTTCGCAAAACGGACGTTAATTCGTAACGACCTCTAAATTTCAATATTGAGGCAATTTTTTATGAAAATCTTAAATCATTGATATCTCCGTCAATACGCGTTATTTCGCAAAAAGGATGTTAATTCGTGACGACCTTTAAATATTCGAAAATTTCATAATTCAGGCAATTTTTTTATGGAAATCTTAAATCATTGATATCTCCGTCAATACGCGTTATTTCGCGAAAAGGACAATGATTCATAACGACCTCCAAATTTTCGAAAATTTCATAATTCAGGCAATTTTTTTATGTAAATCTTTAAGCATTGATATCTCCGTCAATACGCGTTATTTCGCGAAAAGGACGTTAATTCGTGACGACCTCTAAATTTTCGAAATTTTCAAAATTCAGGAAATTTTTTTTATGGAAATCTTAAATCATTGATACTCCGTCAATACGCGTTCTTTCGCAAAAAGGACGTTAATTCGTAACGACCTGTAAATTTTCGAAAAGTTCAATATTGAGGCAATTTTTTATGTAAATCTTTCCTTCGCGAAAAGGACAATGATTCATAACGACCTCTAAATTTTCAAAAATTTCAATATTGAGGCAATTTTTTATGTACATCTTAAATCATTGATATCTCCGTCAATGCGCGTTATTTCGCAAAAAGGACGTTAATTCGTAACGATCTGTAAATTTTCGAAAAGTTCAATATTGAGGCAATTTTTTAATGTAAATCATAAATCATTGATATATCCGTCAATACGCGTTATTTCGCGAAAAGGACTTTAATTCGTGACATCCTCTAAATTTTCGAAAATTTCAATATTGATGCAATTTTTTATGTAAATCTTAAATCATTGATATCTCCGTCAATACGCGTTATTTCGCAAAAAGGACGTTAATTCGTAACGACCTCTAAATGTTCGAAAAATTCATAATTCAGGCAATTTTTTTATGTATATCTTAAATCATTGATATCTCCGTCAATACGCGTTATTTCGCGAAAAGGACTTTAATTCGTGACTAATTTTCGAAAATTTCAATATTGATGCAATTTTTTATGTAAATCTTAAATCATTGATATCTCCGTCAATATGCGTTATTTCGCAAAAAGGACGTTAATTCGTAACGACCTTTAAATATTCGAAAATTTCATAATTCAGGCAATTTTTTTATGTAAATTTTAAATCATTGATATCTCCGTCAATACGCGTTATTTCGCTAAAAGGACGTTAATTCGTGACGACCTCTAAATTTTCGAAAAGTTCAATATTGAGGCAATTTTTTATGTAAATCTTTCCTTCGCGAAAAGGACAATTTTTCATAACGACCTCCAAATTTTCGAAAATTTCAATATTGAGGCAATTTTTTATGTAAATCTTTCCTTCGCGAAAAGGACAATTTTTCATAACGACCTCCAAATTTTCGATAATTTCAATATTGAGGCAATTTTTTATGTATATCTTAAATCATTGATATCTCCGTCAATGCGCGTTATTTTGCAATACTGACGTTAATTCGTAACGACCTTTAAATATTCGAAAATTTCATAATTCAGGCAATTTTTTTATGTAAATTTTAAATCATTGATATCTCCGTCAATACGCGTTATTTCGCTAAAAGGACGTTAATTCGTGACGACCTCTAAATTTTCGAAAATTTCATAATTCAGGCAATTTTTTTATGTAAATTTTAAATTATTGATATCTCCGTCAATACGCGTTATTTCGCTAAAAGGACGCTAATTCGTGACGACCTCTCAATTTTCGAAAATTTCATAGTTCAGGCAATTTTTTAATGTAAATCTTAAATCATTGATATCTCCGTCAATACGCGTTATTTCGCAAAAAGGACGTTAATTCATAACGACCTCTGAATTTTCGAAAAGTTCATAATTCAGGCAATTCTTTTATGGAAATCTTATATCATTGATATCTCCGTCAATACGCGTTATTTCGCGAAAAGGACGTTCATTCGTGACGACCTCTAAATTTTCGAAAATTTCAATATTGAGGCCAATTTTTATAGAAATTTGAAATCATTGATATCTCCGTCAATACGCGTTATTTCGCGAAAAGGACGAGAATTCGTGACGACCTCTTAATTTTTGAAAATTTCAATATTGAGGCCAATTTTTATGTCAATCTTAAATCATTGATATCTCCGTCTATACGCGTTATTTCGTGAAAAGGACGTTGATTCGTAACGACCTCTGAATTTTCGAAAAGTTCATAATTCATGCAATTCTTTTATGGAAATCTTAAATCATTGATAAATCCGTCAATACGCGTTATTTCGCGAAAAGGACGTTAATTCGTGACGACCTCTAAATTTTCGAAAATTTCAATATTGAGGCCATTTTTTATGTAAATTTTAAATCATTGAAATCTCCGTCAATACGCGTTATTTCGTGAAAAGGACGTTGATTCGTAACGACCTCTAAATTTTTGAAAATTTCTTGAGAGGCGTTTAAGTTTTCGTTTTAGTTGCTGAACCATATCCCTGATGAAATATCAAATTAAATAAAAGACAACTATAAACTGAAGAAAGATAAAAATAAATAAATGCTGTGCCTTTGCTCATATTGTGAGTGTTGTTCTCAGTATTCATGTCCTTAAACCTGCTGCTAAACTCTAACTATTATTTATCAATATCATTATTATTATTGGAAAAAAATACCCATGTTATTCTATTTAATAAGCCTTAAGCAAATAAATTTAAATTGATTTTTTAAATAGATATATGTAGAGCGCGTTGGCCACTTAATAATTAAAGTTGGCGCTGGTGCTCTGGGCTTAGTAGCGGGGCTGGGGGGTGGATGCTTCGCGCAGTGAAATGCCGTCGGCAAAACCAAAATTGTCCGTCCGGCAAATCGGCAACTGAAAACGCCAAAACTCGTTCCGCAGCAAAATCGTCACAAATGAAAAGACTGAAATATTCGGGGTAGTAAATATTCTTTTATTACACTATTCTGCGATCTCTCACCTATGTGATATAATATTAACTACGGGCGTTCACCAATGTGAAGCAAACCCGAAAAACTTGATCTCTTCCTGGTGAGATCCAAAAATGTAAGAAGTATCACCTATGTGATCAGAAAAGCGAGTCGTCTATCACCTATGTGATCTAAAAAGTGACTGATCGTCGGAAAACTTCGGATGAGTTCGTGACCCTTCCACACAATAAAGTGGAGACTTTTCCGACGATTCCTATATGCACCTACACAAAGCCCTAAAACATTGAACAATGTTTGTCAACATGTAGACAAACATGAATATAAACCTGACGGTGATTCGATGTTTGGCGTAAACATTCCGCCCACCTTGCAGCATCACTGCAAACGAATTAAGTATCTACTATACATAAAATACATAAAGTTTATAATTCATAATAAGATAGGGCGTGGTACATATAGGTTTGATTTGGTGTCAGATGGGTGGTTAACCTTGTAATTTCCGGGGTGGTCCAGCTTAATTTGCTGTCTGGGCAACCAGGTGCGGTACCTTTCCTGCCACCGTTTCTTGCATGCTCGGCGAAGTTCCATCCTGATGAATGCGCTTGTGGGCTTTGCCCTCAAACCGTCGAGGCTTCTCATTTAGCTCTGGCACTGTCTTGCGCGGGTGATGTCTCCGAGGGCGCAGCGAAAGCTGATCCAAACGCTCCGTTCTCCTGCGGTCAGCGTGTAAAGAGGGACGAAAGCGATGAGACTCAGTCCCGTGACTGGCGCCATCGTTTCGTCGCACCGAACTCGCAGAAGGATTCACGAGCTCGGTGCATGGAGGGGGGAGAGAAGGTTGCTCTTCCGCGGGACGGTGAGGATTCTCCTCAACGAGCGCTTCGATCTCCAGCCCTTCATCCCCGGTCGATTCTTCCCGGAGAGAACGCCACGATCGCTTCTGGATCACTGACTCTCCCTCCGAAAGGAAACCGCCCTCGACCCCGTCACCCCGGGGATCACGTGACTCAGGAGATTTTTCCCTGAGTTCACGGAGACTCTCATCGGCCCGCGAAGATTCTAAGTGCCTTATTTCTTCATCCGAATGCCCGTGCAGCATCGAGTGATGTTTGCGGTTGCATCTGAACTTATCAGTGCAACGCTTCAGATGGCAAACACCATGTAGAACATTGCTCGACGGTTGCTGGATTTTCAGTGGTTCTGTTTTCCGCGACCCGAACTCTCGAATCGCGTGTTGGGGGATTTCACTTACGTCGACTGATCCCCGATGGGTAGTATAGTCGAGCAGGAAGCGAAACTTCTGTGTAGCAAGACATAATGGTTTTGGTGGATGTTTGACACGGTAGAGGGCCTGTGAGAATCCATCCAAAGACCGTGTCTTGGGCTATTAAGTGTTCTACAACTTGATGTCGAACACCTTCCGAAATGATTTGTGGGTACAGATCCCCACCAATCAAGACATCGACTTTTCCACTCTGATGGAAATTCTTGTCGGCTAAATTGAGATTCGGTATTTGATCAACCACGGAGGGATTGATCGAAGTGGTTGGAAGGTTTTCTGTCAACTTCGAGAGAATTAAAGCCGATACTTTAATTCTAAAGTTGGAATCCTTTGGAGAACCTATCACAACCGTGCACCGTTTCGAGACTTGAACGGCGACTCTCGCATTCAAGCCCGAAATTTGTGCACTATCTCGAGTGTAGGGGATTTTGATAACGTTTTGCAGACGTTCTGAAATGAAGGTTCCTTCAGAACCAGGATCTATTAGCGCTCTGGCTTCGTACTCGACTCCATTGTGACAAATAGTCACCATCGCAGTACCCAGAAGCACCTTGGGGGACCCCCGCACGTCACTCTGAACTATTTCAGAGCTATCGGAGGTAGACTGTTGTGGGCTACCTTCACGGCTGTGTACCTGAGAGGTAGACGGGCGCGAGGTTCCATGTCGACTGGACTCTTCCGAAGTCGACCGAGTGGAAGCATCGCGATGCAAAAGCGTGTGGTGACGTTGTTTACACGTTCCACAATTGAAAGCACTGTTGCAATCTCGAATTTTATGAGAATACGACAAGCAATTCAGGCACAAGTTCAGTCGTCGAACTGTAGCAAACCGTGTTTTTGCTGTCATCTCAAAAAATCTAGGACATGTTCTAATACCGTGTGCATTAGAACAAAGTCTGCAAGATGTCACTTTATTGACATTTGCATAGTGGGAATTTATGCGTCTTGTGTCGAAATTATTGTGAGAAGCCGTAACTTTCACAGACGCCCTCGAAGTTGTGGCACTTCGTATGTCTAAAACTGTTTCCAACGTCTGGAAACGATTCGTTAAGAAATTGTCCATGTCCGCCCACCGTGGGATTTCGGACTTGGAAACAATACTTTGCTCCCACAATGAGAGCGTAGCCTCAGGAAGCCGAGTGGAACATAAATAAACAAATATGGCGTCCCAATTGCTGATATCCATATCATACAATTGAAACGTCGAAATGCAATTATTTATGTCCCGCTGCAGCTTTCTAATGGAACTTCCTAATTCCACCTGGACCACTGGGAGATTAAACAGAACTTTAAGTTGACTGTTTATGAGGATTCTCTTGTTTTCGTACCGGTCAGCAAGATTTTGCCAAGCGGTAGCGAAACCGTCATGTGTGAGAGGCGATTTCTTAACTATGTCTTTCGCCTCTCCAGAAGTCTTCTGGTTTAAATAGTAGAGCTTCTCTACTGGGGTCAGCCGCTGATTCGACATATAAATCGCGGTGAACATGTCTCGGAAAGACGGCCAGGACAAATAGTCACCATGAAAAACATCGATATCTACCGGAGGCAGATTGATGCTGTGACTAGACATGGGAAGGGGATCAATTTCCTTTGGTTCGGAAATTGATTGACTAAATTCGTGAATCAATTGATTCATTTTCCCCATGCAACGGACATATGCATCGTAGCAAACACGATACTTAACTTTAAGCGTTGTTAAGTCCATTGCCTCATCGTCGGCTTTAGTTGTGGATCGTCGATGTAAAATCGTCTCATATGACGACTTGACATCTAGCCACAAAGATTTTAACTCATCCTTTTGAACTTCAAGTGTGAAAGGAGAGTGATCGGACAATGGAGTTGAATCAAATTCAGACTCGAAAACGACAACATCATCGGTAACCCGAATGAAAGTCTCATATGAGAACATATTTAACTTGGGTTAGTACTAAAAACACGGACCAAACAAAAATCTTTAAATTTGTATTTAAAAAACAACAAAAATATCGCACACAAAAACAAAATTTTCTTCTGAGTGATCCCCAAATCACTCAGGCCAACACGAAAATATATAAAAATATAATATAATTAAAAATATAATTTAATATATTTCAAATATATTATATTAAATTAAGGCGACTTGCCTAACTTTTTCGCTTGGGTGTATTTGCAAAATTAAGGCCACTTGCCTAATTGTTTTGTGTTGGGGGTACGCTCTCTTATTGCGCACCGCTCGCAGTGTGGTTGTTGTTGTCTGCACTCGCTTGTGCAGACCGTCCGTTTTTTGTACGGTGTGTGCACTTTTTGCACTCTCTTGGGTTGTTGTTGTTGTGCGTGCCTCTGGCGACGCGTAGACTCTCGTTGTCTTCTATTCTGTTGTGCCCGTGAGACAAACAGAGATAGAAGACGAAATTGGAGAGATCAATTTGTGAGTGTGCGGGTGGCTTGCACTATGCTTAGTGCGTAAGAAGGGAACGAGTGTCGTTGCAACTCGTTGCACTGTTTGTTTGCAGCGATCGAATATCGAGCAGTTTTACAGTGGGGCTTTTGTTTTCTCGCACAATTTGTATGCTTATGTTGGATTTTCAATTTTCCAAAATAAACACAGCAAATTGTCAAGATCGCGAGAAAAACTTAAATAACCACTATTGGTTATGAACCGCTAAAAAGTTGGACAGTAAAATTTGGTCTCTATGACCCACTGTGCACAACTGTTGAAAAAGAGAAAAGATGTGTGTGACTATTCACACACTCTTTTGGCGCACTTTTTCGACTCAAACGTTTTGAGTTGCGGCGAATTGACAATTTTCGCGGAGAGTTCGGGCGAGTTCGCGAATTTGAATAAATAAATTATTCTGTTTTTATTTATAAAAACGCAAGAGGGGACACCAAATCAAACACTATATTCCACATCTTTTTTTCTGATGGCTCTGGAACTGATGACTCTGGTGTGGCGGCGAAGATCCGGCTCGAAGGACCAAAATGTAGAGCGCGCTGTGCACTTAATAATTAAAGTTGGCGCTGGTGCTCTGGGCTTAGTAGCGGGGCTGGGGGGTGGATGCTTCGCGCAGTGAAATGCCGTCGGCAAAACCAAAAATTGTCTGTCCGGCAAATCGGCAACTGAAAATGCCAAAACTCGTTCTGCAGCAAAATCGTCACAAATTAAAAACACTGAAATAGTTTGGGGCAGTAAATATTCTTTATTTACGCAATACAATAATCACCTATGTGATCTAAAAAGTGACGTGTATCACCTATGTGATCTAAGAAGTGACGTGTATCACCTATGTGATCTAAGAAGTGACTGCTCGTCGGAAAACTTCGGATGAGTTCGTGACCCTTCCACACAATGAAGTGGAGACTTTTCCGACGATTCCTATATGCACCTACACAAAGCCCTAAAACATTGAACAATGTCAAACATGAATCTAAACCTGACGGCGGTGATTCGATGTTTGGCGTAAACAATATATATAATTTTAAGGAAATGTATTGATTCGAAAGTACTTTTATCTGCACGGGGTTTATCCGCTGCGAAGCAGCATTCATTCTGGGGGGAAATATATCACACATTTTAATTATAATTTAAGAATTATACTAACAACATTTTTTTAAATACATTTATGCATGCATGAAAATAAATTATTATAATATTTCTTAAAAACAGGCAATCCGTTCAAAAATATGCAACATCTCTCCAAATCACTTTACGCCGTCTGATCAGGTGTTCAGACACGTCGAGAGTACGAGACTCACAGATTATCAGATATGAAACTAGAAATACCGCTTGTATGTGATTGTTAAAATGGTTTGATGGTGTGTGTCAAAAACTTGAAAATAGCACCAGTGGTAGTATTTGGAACTATCGTAATGTCCTTAAAGCGCCGGTGGTATTTTTAGGAACTATCGTCATGACCTTCCAAAAGTCACCTCGATGCCGATGTGAAAATTTTTATGTTTTGAACACCGTAACTAATTTACTTCTGAGAGTCTTAAGTCTTACTTTACCGCACCCACCGCAAAAACAAAAAGGCCAAAATAACTAAAAATTACAACAACAAAATATGGCGGCGGACTCATTTGGTTTGGCCATAAAGTGAGGTCAACGGTAAAATTAATGATTTCTTCAAATAGCCACCAAATTAACCGATCGGGCAATACAATATATCAAATTAAAAGGTAATTAAAGTTAAGGTAATATTACAAAACTGCATTTTTTTTTAAAGATATTAGTAATAAAAATAATACCAAAAAACAAAAAAAAAAATAAATATTTTTTGGGATAAATAATTTTTTTAAATTTAGGGCGCTAGGGGTTTAACACCGGCTACGCGTCCAATAGTACTTTCGGGATCCAAGTTCCTTCTGCGTGTGGCGGCCCTCGGCCGCGCTTAGGGGTTTTAACCCTCAAGTATGTCCAACACCGGCTACGCGGTCCAATAGTACTCCCGGAATCCAAGTTCCTTCTGCGTGTGGCGGCCTTCGGCCGCGTTTAGGGGTTTTAACCCTCAAGTATGTCCAACACCGGCTACGCGGTCTAATAGTACTTTTGGGATTCAAGTACCTTCTGCGTGTGGCGGCCTTCGGCCGCGCTTAGGTTTTTTAACCCTCAAGTATGTCCAACACCGGCTACGCGGTCCAATAGTACTTTCGGGATCTATGTCCTTTCTGCGTGTGTATCAAAGTAAATTCATAAAGTAGATACTTGGAAGATACTTAGTACAAAAGTTACTATTCAATGTATAATTTCAGTACAAATATCCATTTTAAAGTCGCAGTAATCTAATATGGTAAATTAGATATGTAAACAAAGAGTAAAGTATATATAATGTACTACCGTTTTGAAGGTAATTGAATCAGCTTTCAGAAAATATATATAAAAGATATGGTTTATCATGCAAAAAAAATTTAAAAAAGTTATTTAACCTAAAAAGTTAAATAAAGTAGATACTTGGAAGATACTTAGTACAAAAGTTACTATTCAATGTATAATTTCAGTACAAATATCCATTTTAAAGTCGCAGTAATCTAATATGGTAAATTAGATATGTAAACAAAGAGTAAAGTATATATAATGTACTACCGTTTTGAAGGTAATTGAATCAGCTTTCAGAAAATATATATAAAAGATATGGTTTATCATGCAAAAAAAATTTAAAAAAGTTATTTAACCTAAAAAGTATTTTTTTTTTTTTGTTTTTTGGTATTGTTTTTATTACTATAAAATACAATATATCAAATTAAAGGTAATTAAAAATACTACAAAACTGCATTTTTTTAAAAAAAATTAGTAGTATTAAAAATAATACCAAAAAAAAAATAAATATTTTTTAGGATAAATAATTTTTTTTAATTCTTTTTACGTAATAAACCATACCTTTTATATACACTCATGGTCAAAAAAAAAAGTACACCCCTACGATAGTTCTTTAATCGTCACATTTTTGGAATTTGGTTTATATTCAAGTAGTTTTATATTTTTAATTTAATAATCATAATATTTCACAACTTTTAGACCATTTGAAGATATCAGGGATTGTCAATCCTTAATTTTAGGAATTTATTTATCTAAAAAGTGTCTGATTTGCTGGCCATAAAAATAAGTACACTTGCTATTTTTCAAAGTTTGAAGCTGATGGTTTACTTTTTACACCAAAAATAATTATGGATTTCTTGAAAATACTATTTTCCAGAGAAAATAAAGAACTTTTAGTGTCACATAAAGGATTAACAAATCAGTATATCCTTGAACTGAATGATATCGAAAATTGATTAAAAAGTGACAAAAATTGTCCTCGTCCCATGGTCAATAAGTTAGATGTGTGTCTGTTAATAGTGTAGAAGGTCATCTGAGTAAAACCAACCATTAAAACTAGTGGTAGATCGAAAAGGACACCCTACACAACAAAAAATCACCCCATTTTGCACACATCATCACATCATTGTGTCCTTCAGAGCCAAAATTAAAAAAATGTTTGATGGTATCTCTTTCCAAACTGTTTAATCGTGTTCTAAACTTTCCAATCAACCCAGAAAAGTAGCCTGATATATTATAATGCTTCGGAATTTAAGTATTGGTATGGTTCCGCATTTGTAATGAAGTAATACGTGAAATTAGTACGTAAAGGATAATGGAGATAAATCAAATATGTACTTATTTTTATGGCCAGCAAATTTAGATAAATAAATTCCTGAAATTAAGGATATCTTCAAATGGTCTAAAAGTTGTGAAATATTATAATTATTAAATTAAAAATATAAAACTACTTGAATATAAACCAAATTCCAAAAATGTGACGATTAAAGAACTATCGTAGGGGTGTACTTCTTTTTTTGACCATGAGTGTATATTTTCTGAAAGCTGACTCAATTACCTTCAAAACGGTAGTACATTACGTATACTTTACTCTTATTTTACATACCAAATTTATCATTTATATTAGATTACTGCGACTTTAAAAGGTGGTTATTTTAAAAAATCATTAATTTGACCTTTGACCTCACTGTATGAACAAACCAAATGTGTCCGCCCCAACTTTTTATTGTTGTTGGAATGTACACTGATGTGATAAGTTCAAAACTAAAATGATTTCAAAATTCTGCAGTACCAAACGATCCGTTGAGCAACATTTGAAAAACAAAAAATACACGGAATTGTGCTCAATTAATTTAACGTAAACACATCATTACTAATAAACAATAGGGGTATTCAGACTGAGTCTCGTGGGCTCGTAGGAGCGTAGAATACGTGCAAATTGGTTTTTGTAATCTACGATTCCACGCTCGTACGCGAGTAGAATCAATTTTGTAAATGTTGTCAACTTTTGCAGTGAAAACAAAACATAAATATTTTTGCAAAAAAGTGAAATAATTGTGAATAAAACAACTAACAATAGCATATACAAATATTTTAAAGTATTATAATATACAATTCCATTTAAAATTTCGAGTTTCTGTGAAAACAGTGTCCGATTATACTCTTTTTTCTTGAGTTGAATACATATTCATATTCACAAAAAACATAATGCATTTTGGAAAATAAAACTGTTTATGTCTAAATAATTATGTTATAGCGTGCGAAAAGGAGAAATATGAGCAACTAAACGATGTTTAAAACGATTAAACAATGATGTCAGTATATAACAATACATTTTATTTTCTTTGAAAGGGATTTTTCAAACTATAGTTGGACCAACTTTTTAATAAAATGAGAAAATTTGTGTGCGAGGTTCACACATTTTAATTATAATTTTTAGAATTATACTAACAAAATTTTTTTTATTAAATTTATGCATGAAATCATAAATTATTATAATATTTCTCAAAAACGGGTAATCTGTTGAAAAATATGCAACACCTCTCCAAATCACTTTACGCCGTCTGATCAGGTGTTCAGACATATCGAGAGTACGAGACTTACAAGTACGAGCCTACGAACGTCCGTGAAGATAGCAACGAAAAAGTTAGCAACGATTTTGGTTCCAGGAAATCCGCTCAGAATCGCTCAGTCGCATTCATAAACGATTGTAATGGAAATCCGTAGTAATCGTTGAAATTAAGTTTCTAGAGAACCAAAGCAGATACAAGGTTGGGACTGGTTCCAAAAAATCGATAAAAATAACTATATTAAAAATTAACTTAGCAACGATTTTCATAACTTCAAAAATTCACAAAATCGTTGCTAACTTGCAAAGGAATTTTTTGGGTTTTGGTCATTGTGAATGAGTTATTCAGTATCTCACTATATCACCAACAATAAATGCCATTCACAACTGATTGTAATAAACATTTTCAGTAAATTTCGAAATTAAATTTCTACCAAACCAAAGCAGATACAGAGTTGGAACTGGTACCAAAAAATCGGTTAAAATATGCTCTTTCAAACTATATAGTGGCAAAGGTGCAGAAATGAAGAACATTTAAAAATTAACTTTAAAGATGAAAGATTTTCATAACCTCAACCTTCGTGCTGGTACCAAGAAATCGCTAAAAATATGTAGTGGCAAAGGTGCAGAAATGTAGTTGCAGGACACTCATCGCAAATATTTATGAATATCCTTAGCAAATCTTTGAAATTAAGTTTCTACAGAACCAAAGCAGATACAGAGTTGAAACTGGTACCAAAAAATTAAAATATGCTCTTTCAAACTATATAGTGGCAAAGGTGCAGAAATGAATAACATTTAAAAATTAACTTAGCAACGATTTTCATAACTTCAAAAATTCACAAAATCGTTGCTAACTTGCAAAGGAAATTTTTGGGTTTTGGTCATTGTGAATGAAAATTACTGCATTCCTCATTCACATCAACAATATAAAATAGAATTTATTTATAGCAAATTTAAATTTCATATTGCATATATATATATATATATATATATATATATATATATATATATATAATATAAATATAAAAAATATATATATAAAAAATAATATAAATATAATATAAAAATTATATATATATATAATAATATATATATATATATATATATATATATAAAGGACATATATATATATATATATAAATATAAACACAATATATTTGTGTATTCACAATCACCAAAATCTTTCTCTTTAACACAAAAAAAAAATTCTGTGGAAATTAGTAACGATTTTAATAGTTTTTTTCAGATTTTCATTTTAGAATAAATGACGATTTTTTTGTTTTTGAATTTTTATTTTTGTAGTCTTTTGACAAAACTACTGAGGTCGATTTTTATCAGATTAATTTTGAATATTAAAATTTAATAAGTGAAACATTTTTACTGTAACAAAATATTTTTACTTCTATTAAAATTAAAAATTTATTGTATTTTTTATTTTTATTCGCACTCTTCAAGAATTTTTATATCAGACATAAGTTGTCAAAATTCCATATATTTGTTTCTGATTATTAAAAAAAAAATGCTCGCCCTTCGCCGTGTACTTATACGACATGATGTACGAGCCGGCAGGTGACTGTAGGAGGACCTCGTTGGTTCACAGGTTTGAGACGTACTGGATGATCTGTAAAGAATGGAAAACAGGATAAAAAAAAGCAATAATCAAATCAAGGAGAAACTAACCTCCTGCATCTCGTTCTAGCCGTTGTCGAGCATGGAGCCGATGGCGCGTCTGTAGCACTTCAAGTTATTCACGACTCGAAGTAGGAGTCATCGGTGTAAAGGCCCACCCAGACGTAGATGCCGAAGCAGGTATCGATGAAGAAACAGTCGCGCGAGTCGAGCATATCCTGGCGTAGTGCTTTGCTGGTGATCGTCTCGGTTTCAGGTTGCCGCTGAGACATCGTTCACACGGTTCAACGTCACCTAGTTGGCGTCGTCGTCTCGAAGGCGGCGTACTCCTCGGGCACGTCGATCAAACAAGTGCTGCTTGTCCGACTCGGAGCTGAACTCATCTGGGGGTGAAAGGGAAAGCATAATTATCTCGACCTTATTGTCGATGAAATCAAAGATCTCATCGCCGTCACCACACTTTGAGGCTACTTCGATGACCCGATCGTCCTCCAACTCATGTTTATCGATCATTTGCACCCTGTCACATCCATTATGATTCCTGATTTGATTCTTCGCACTAATGGCCTTCAGCCCTCAGCTTCTGCACGCGCTTCGCTTGGGAACCGACTTAGACGTAGTTCTCGTTACCGGCATCGAGTATGAAGCAATCGCCCTTGTTCATCGAGGACATGGAGAGGTTCACTTGGCTCACACGTACGTTGCGATTGTCTTTCCCTTCTTCCTTCTGATTCGGTTAGGTTCCTTCTGATTTCGAGAAACTTTTTATACTTTTCTAGTTGATTTTCTAAGAGGTTTTGGAAAAAATGTATGAAGTTTTAATTGTACGAACTTGAACCGATTCGACCACTTACCTTTAGTTGATGTACAGAACGAACAATATATGATACTATGTAAAAATATTGTCTTGAAGTCTAAGTGTTGAAAAATTATTAGGTGCCAACAATTTTTTTAAATTAAAATAATTGGTCAAAATGTATAAAGATAGTCCTGAATTGGAAGATGAGTTCCGTTATGTGGTGCCATATTCAAATTTATTGTGCCATATTCACAATAAAACATCTTTTACTTTTCGCAAGATCTTTCATTGAACGATTAGGTAAATTTGTGGAATGATAAAAATAAAGTTGAAATAAAAGAATAATCTCTTTTTATTGTAGTTTTGTTTTTTTCATTTTCATTCATTTTATTTATGTTTATGTTAATATTTATGTTTATATTTATTTATATATATATATGCAATATGAAATTTAAATTTGCTATAAATAAATTATATTTTATATTGTTGATGTGAATGAGGAATGCAGTAATTTGCATTCACAATGACCAAAAACCCAAAAATTTCCTTTGCAAGTTAGCAACGATTTTGTGAATTTTTGAGGTTATGAAAATCTAAGTTAATTTTTAAATGTTATTCATTTCTGCACCTTTGCCACTATATAGTTTGAAAGAGCATATTTTAATTTTTTGGTACCAGTTTCAACTCTGTATCTGCTTTGGTTCTGTAGAAACTTAATTTCAAAGATTTGCTAAGGATATTCATAAATATTTGCGATGAGTGTCCTGCAACTACATTTCTGCACCTTTGCCACTACATATTTTTAGCGATTTCTTGGTACCAGCACGAACCCTGTATCTGCTTTAGTTCTCTAGAAACCACAGATTACCAGATATGAAACTTGAAATATCGCTTGTATGTGGTTGTTAAAATGGTTTGATGGTGTGTGTGAAAAAAACAAAATAGCGCCAGCGGAATTTTTTGGAACCTACATTTGTCGTCGAAAAGCGCCAGCGGAATTTTTCGGAACCTACATTTGTCGTCGAAAAGCGCTTTATTATTCACCACTATTCACCTCCGCTGTCTGAAATTGCATCTCTTGTTCTTCTTGAGAAAGAATGTGAAAATTTTAAATTTTGGAAATCCTCCCTCCCTTACTTGTTAGAGCCTCAAGGCAATATACGCAATCTATGCTATGCCCAAAAGCTATAGTTCAATTTTCAATCAATTTGGATTTCCCAAATCAACATAATCACAAATTACATTTCTGTAATTTTTCCAAATTTTTGATGTTTGGTAAATCTAATTGAGATGAAAAACAGCTGATTTGTTTCACCAAAAGTTGACTTTTAGCGATGCCACTTTTTTATAAATAATTCACCTCAAAATGTTTCGGATTAGAGATTGAATAAAATTTGCACTTACAAATGAGATATATATTTCAAATTACAAAAACAAATACAGATTATTGGCTTTACAGCACCCGAAGGGAAATAATTTGTGTTGTGCGTTTGTAATGCTTTACACCAATGAAAGATACTCTAATGCCGAAAGACAGTCTAATGCCGCATCCGAACGTCTGGGGTGAGAGTTTTTTCATTGCAAGTAATACTAGCATTACTCGCCGAGATGTGAAGGCCGTAAAGAAGAATTGATGTTCCCGAAACGGGAAGTGAACCCGACACTGTCGACTCGAAAGCAATGCATTTAGCCACCGATGATACCTCCACGTATTTTAAAGCATTTCATATCTGAGAATCTGTGACTTGCTCACTATTAGTGTGGCAGAGAAAGTGAACCAAATTCCAAATAATGTACTAATATACCCACATTTATCAACAAAAGATATGGCATTGCACTATATTTGATGTTTAAGAGGTGAACTCACGTACACAATCTGTGTATTCACCAATCGCATAAAAAAGAGATTTTTTTTGACGTTTAGCCTCAAATGTCAGAAGTTTCATATCTGGTAATCTGTGCTAGAAACTTAACTTCAAAAATTGCCTAAGGATTTTCATGAATATTTTCGATGAGTGTCCTACCTATGGCACTATATTTGTTTGAAAGAGTATATTTTTCTCGATTTTTTGCCACCGGTCTGAACCTTGTATCTGCTTTGGTTCTCTAGAAACTTAATTTCAAAGATTACTACGGATTTCCATTACAATCCTTTATGAATGTCATACAACTTATTTTTAGCAAATAAAAGACAATTTTATTGATTTTGATTTTTTTTTATTTTTTAATTTGTAGAAATATTATTAAATTATCGTATTTTATTGTGCAGTAAATTATAGTTTTTGAAATTCTGAGCGACCCTGTTGATTTCCTGGAACCGAATTCGTTGCTATCTTCACGGACGTAGCTTCAAGGACGTAGAGTCTGAATACCACAGATTACCAGATATGAAACTTGAAATATCGCTTGTATGTGGTTGTTAAAATGGTTTGATGGTGTGTGTGAAAAACACGAAATAGCGCCAGCGGAATTTTTTGGAACCTACATTTATCGTCGAAAAGCGCCAGCGGAATTTTTCGGAACCTACATTTGTCGTCGAAAAGCGCTTTATTATTCACCACTATTCACCTCAGCTGTCTAAAATTGCATCTCTTGTTCTTCTTCCGAAATGATATGAAATAACTTAATTTAAATAAATCGTAATCCATTCATATAAAAGACTCTAATTGTATTTTAAGAAAATTAGTCAAATTATAACATCAATTAAAATATACATCAAACTGCTTTGGTTACCTATATTTACATAATCTGATATTTTATTTCTGATATTTCGCATATTTTTTCACTTCAAAAAATATGAAATGCATATGAAACAGCTGATTTTTATTCACCAAAAATCGACCGTCAGCGATGCCACTGCGTTCTAAATATATTATAATTAACAAGGGCTTCTTAGACAGAATTCTAGTTATTATCAATGAAAATAATGTTTTTTTTATTGTTATATTATTTATCGTATTGAAATTTCAGAAAATATATGTTGAACACATTGTTGTGATATCATTGATTTAAAATAAAACAAAAAAGTAGCAACACTAAAACCAATAATATTTCACCTTACAATTTCCCGCGTTTTTTAGAAAACTTATAAAGAAACATTGGACAAGTGCAAGCGCAAGGTGCATTTGATTAAGTTAATAAATTTTGTGAATTTTGTGTATATATTGTGTGAGACGAGAAAAGGAAAGTAATTGCTTAAAGTTTTTGAATGTAGTATTAAATTAAAGGACTTCAATTTATTTAGGATTCTCCAAGATGTCTAAACGGAAATGTGTTCTCAATTGCGTAGATGGTGAAATTTTTCACTCTTTTCCGAATGATGGTGAACAAGTTTCGAGGTAATTCGTGATTATATATGATTAAAATATCTTTGTATATAATTTAGATGCATTATATATTGTATGTATGTAATTTATTTCTATGTATATATAAATATATTGATTTCCGCTTTTGCTTATTAACATATACACCATTGCAACCCAACAAACATATTCGTTGGATTTGATTCTTATAATGATTGCGAGTAGCTCGGTCAATGCCCTTTTATTATTTTCAATATGCATTTAAATAATATGTAGTTTATGTTATGCTTCTCTTATCTTTGCTATTCTTATATTTACTTCTCTATGATTTTCTTTGCATTTCTATTCTTTGCTGTTGTCTTACTTTGATTTCCTTTTCTGTTCTTCGCTTTTCTTTTTTTTTAACTTTTCATTCCTTTATTTCCCTTTCTTTTGTTTTATTGGATTTTGTTTTGTTGTGTTTTCTGTTGTTGTGTTTTATTTTGTTTTGTTTATTGTTTGTATTTAGCTGCATGTTGTTTTATTTTGATATGTTTTTTCTTTTGTTATATTTTATTTTATTTGTATTTAGCTGCATGTTGTTTGATGTTTTTATGTATTATTTCGTTTGTATTTAGCTGCATGTTGTTTGCGTTAAGTTTGCATGTGTTTATTTTGAATTAAATCGTGATTTATGTCATAGACATAAATTATATTTTTGTGATAAATGTTCTAACGAATTTTTTTATTTTCAGAACCAAAAAAAAGGGTGACATAGGCCTACAGGGGAACCGAACACCTAAAAAAATCGGTAACGCGCCAATTTGCATACCTCTATGGTGGTGTGGAAAGTGCAAAAATATCCTACATTGGTATAGAAAAACCTACAAATGCTAACAGAAGATATGGCAACTCACGAAATTTGATGTTTAAGAGGTGAACTCACGTACACAATCTGTGTATTCACCAGTCACATAAAAAAGAGATTTTTTTTGACGTTTAGCCTCAACTGTCAGAAGTTTCATATCTGGTAATCTGTGCTGAATACCCCTAATAAATACACATGAATACACATATCGCACAATAGTGACGCGTTATTCTAATACTTTTGGTATTTGATATTTATTAGTATTATTAACAAAATAATGAAATACGAACCAAATATTTAAAATCTATTATATTTGGATATAAAAACATTATTTCGCAATAAAGTAGAGAATTTGAATTTGATTTGAATTTAATAATATTTAATTTAATAATATTATTCCAAACTTTGTACGGTACCGACTACCGAGAAACATTTAATACTGTTCCATTGTAAATGAACATTTGACACGTAAACTTGAATAACAACAACCAAACGATTTTAATATTTGCGATTGGAATTATTTTGTTGTTTTCTTTTATTACCTCAATTCAATTTTCTGTTTTATCATCCATTTTCATAAATCAAATACCCGAATATAAATTGTCATGAAACAACTGACAGATCCAAGAAGTAAGGAAAAAGTTCAAGTTGAGTCAACAACGTCTTTGCTTACTACCAGAAAAAGAGTACTACTCATTCTGTTCACTCTCCATTAATTCAGTACATTTCAACTTTTGACAGCTCGTACTTCTTTACTGAAGCGTCTCATTCTGTTCAACAAGCAACTCAATTTTAGTATCTTCTTTATCTGTGGTTCATGTCTTTAAATTTCAAGCTGGCATTACTTTTTTAAATGTGTGGCAGCATAGCACAAGAAATCGATAATTTAATTTTTGAAACCTTTTTATTCTTGTCTCATTTTGTTTTGCATAGTTTTACTTATTTTCTTTAGCGGTGTTTTTGTTTTGGTTATATTTTCAATAAATAATTTCAACAGTAATTGTACTTTCAATCAAAATGGAAAACGATGAATGAATGAACTTCGTCCTAAAGAGTAGTGATATATGCATAAGTATGCGAACTAAACGATCTTAAAAATTAAAATAACAAATGAATCGCATAGCTTTGAACTGTACACCTATCGGAGAATTGAAAATGGAATTATATTCCTTTTAAAATAATGTTTAGTTTAAAAAATACGATGAGTCCGATTATTATTGGGATTCAGAACGTTCGATTCTATTAAGCGATGGATATATTGTGGTACGGATCTTCCACATTTGTCAATATATTTTAAGTTATTTCAGTATAAATGTAGTTATCAGTGGTTACAGTTATTACCACGCCCTACTTCGTTAATAGCTCATATGCTTAGAAGCTGTTTATATTGATTGTCAACAATTCTATAAATAGTTACAATGCTGCCATTACTTTGGCTGTTCCTGCTTATAGTTGTTTGTCCACCTTTGCACACTTCTTCGGTGAGCAAAAACATAAATAACACGAACGATGTTCCTATTTATTCAAGTGATTTATATATGGGACATAGTCAGGACCGAACAAGTACGCACACTGCTGAACCATTAAACAACCTTTTCCTAGACCCTTTTTTGTATTCAAAAAAAAAATTAGGAGATGAATCAAAGTATTATGAAGTTCCAGTTTCTTCTCAGCGTTCAAGTGTGTCTTCAGTACAAAATGTTCTTTCTCGTAAAATGACCACTAAACAAAATGGAACATTTCCGTCTTCAGGGTCAAACCATGCCAGCAATAACAACAACCAAAATGTTTTGCATTTAGTAAGAAATATCGATGCACGTTTACGCAATATTCGCAATATTGAACTGCTTATGACTTCTATACAGGTATAAAAGTAGTTCAATCCTCCCCAACAATTATTAAATAAATTGTTTTTACAGGAAATATTCGACTCAATGGATTTTACATCAAGTTCTTCCTCGAATATCGATTCTTCAAGAAGAGATGCGTCCAATAACTACTCTTTTGAGACTTCTACTATAAGTACTATAGCACAAAATTTAGAAACAGTCAGTAAGCGTCTATCAATAAAACTTCAAAAAGCAACACATGTTGTATTGGAGCTTAGAGAATTTTTTCTTACAAATATTACTAATTTGATAATACAAAAAAATGTAAAATCGTACGAAACAAATGAAAACAATTCAATGCGCACCACCTTATTGGTGGAAATTAGTAAAAAACTCTTTTTAAACACGTTTATTGAGTGTTGTGAGGATGAAACCGTCCCAAACACAAAAACAAACTATAATAAAGATCAAATTGAAATATTAAATATCTTGAAGACTGATACCATATTGAATAAGGATGGAGCTTCGCAACATATGTACGAGTATTCATTTGAAGCAAATCGGAACATCGTCGACAAATTACGAAGTTTGCACTCAGGTTTAAGTAAATCCAAAACATCGCTGCCAGTAAACGTACAGAATTCTTTGAATGTCAAACTCTCTGGATTCTTTAAAAACAATCTTAAACATATATTTTTTTTATCAAGCAGTGATCAGGCTAGTGATCACAATGCTCCATTCAATGACTTTCACCTACGTCGGTTATATGTATCCGCAGTAAAACACAAATTCATTTTTTTATTAATTGATGTGGGTTCTGCGTTGAGTACCGAACAATTGGATTTAACAAAATCGTTAGGTATTTTTAAAAATGCAAGTCTTTTATTTTTAAATAAACCATATAAATTTTAGTTCTGGACATTTTAAAACTACTCTCAGACACAGATATGATTACAGTTGTTACTGTTTCGGGTGATGCTAAAACTATTACTCTTGGAAAGTACATGACGCAAAATTCTAGCCAGGTCTACTTCACAACTCGAGATCTTAAAGAAGATTTAATCAATTCCGTAAACAACGTAAATCTTGAAAATGACCTTACAAATCATACATTGGGATTTCAATATTCTTTTAAATTGTTGAAGACATTACAATCAGCTAAAGTGATAACATCTGATAATCCAATTGCATTTATGTATATCACAAGAGGTCATCTGACAAATCTTTCGGATGCAATGCATGTACTTTCAGTAATAGCTGAAGGACAAAGTAAACTATTGACACCAATTATAATTAATACATGCGCTGTTGTTACAGGTACAAGATATTTATATGTAAATAAAATAATTTTATTAAGCAATTTTTTGTTTTTAGATGAGAGACTTATTATGTATGAGAAACAATTTTTACGGGATGTTTCACATCAAAACTACACTAAATATAATATTAATGTGAGTTCTTGGAATAAAGAAAACAATTTCAGAGGACATTTTTTTGTTATAAACAAAAACCATCCAGAATTAATAATACGCTCAAGCATGAACATTTTTGAGAACTTTTTTCATGAACCGTTTTTGTCACCGAGTCTTGAAGTCCATGAACCTGTTGTGGACTACAGAAGTAAAGGTAAATCAGGTATACAGAGACACAAATAATTGAGGTTTTCCGTATATATCATAGTGCTATAAGAAAAACATCGGTTATGGATAGGAATTGAAACTGTTATAGAATAAGTAAAAAAACCGGAATACATTCATTTTTGGACATTTATTATAGAACATTGAACCAAATTTCTTATCTGCCAGGGATGTTTTGATTCACTAAATGTTGATCTGATTAAACTATATTTGACAAGAAGATTTTTTTTTTTTGTAACTGTGCACTTATTCGTAAGGTATTTTTTTATTTTGATTTGCAGATACCATCGTATCACTGACACATGCTGTTTCTCCATTTGGCGTAGTTGGAGTGAATTTATACCTATCAGATTTAGTTGAAGATATCTTTAATTACAACAGTCAAGGAAGTAGCATACAACATACGAAAAATTATGCATTTCTTATAGATAAGTCAGGTCGAACCATAGCTCATCCAGCAATTGCGCGACCTAGTTCACAACGTGCCACTCCCTACCCTGTGGATATTGTATTTTTAGAAAACTCTACAGATTTTATATCAATTCGACAGCATATGTTACATAATGAAAATGGTAACCTCACTACAACAGTACATCTTCATTACAAGAACGATGGAAAATTTGAAGTATGTTACAGATGTTAAGCTTCATGATTTTGTTATAAATAATATTTTTCTTATAGCTTCTAAATAAACGTTATATCTGGAAAGAAGTTCTTGGCATGTATATTATATGCTTCACTACAACGTCTTTCCGAGATACGGTAAATGAAGTGGAAAAATTGTCTTCACCTGAGCTATCATCTGTTAGTTTACAATTGACAAGTTCTCAACAAAATATTGATATATTTCAACGTTTAATTGATATAAAAACCTATGATCTCCTTTACCATCGCATAGATCTAATACCACCTAAAAATTCGGCTGTTTGTAGATATTTTCGTCAAATCGGTACATTAGGTTTGTACCTTTTCTTAATTTTTTGTACTTTATGTTAGTTGACAACATTTTATACAATATTTGCAGAAGTTGGAACGATTTTTTTGAGTTCTAGGGCTTTTGATTCACCGTTTGCATATTTACAAAGTAATCGCAATAGTTATGTCAATCATCAATTACGTACTGTTGAAAGTATAATGGCGTACATTAAAGATAATACTGGTTTACTTGCTAATCCAGGATTACGAGCTCAAGTAAGAAACGACATTTCTTTGCTATACAGGGCTATGTATTATTTAAAGAAAAGACATCAAGATCCTCGCGGAACCTTCAAAAACTACATAATTCGCCGTTATATATCAACAATAAACGGGGTATTGCAAGTTTATCCCGGGTGTTTACTTTCTAATACCTTCGACCCTATTAGTCGACCTTGGTTTAAAAAGGCAATGCATTATCCTGGAAAGATAATAGTCACTGAACCTTACATAGATGCAGGTATGTGTATTTAAAATAGTTAAGCATGTACAATTGAAAATAATATTTGCTTTATTTTAGGGGGTGCTGGATATATAATTTCTATAGCACACACGATATTTGAAGGAAAGTCGAATGCACTTCATTCAGTTGAACGTGATAATCCTGTTGCCATTGTTGCCTTAGATGTACAGTACACCTTCTTCTATAAGTTAGTTATGGAATCAACACCAGTATGTGGACAGAGTAACATTAAATGTTTGCTTTTTGAAAACGAAGGTTACTTAATTGCACATCCTTCAATGTTGGAACCTAGTACTGCAAATCAAAATCAAAGACGTCCTCATGAGCACATCACTCATAAAGAATCCTTCCTGGCAAATGATATTTTAAATCACAAAAAACTTGTTAGGAAACTTGCATGTGTAAATTATCAAAATCGTACAATACAACGTTATTATATTTTTAATACATCTGTCAATGATATTCTCACGAATGTTGTTCAAGGTGAACGTACTAAATACGGTGTAACGGTTTTGCGAGGAAGTAATATATTCGCTGCGGTTTTGAATTCAACCTGTGACGGAGGTGCATTTTGTCCTTGTAGTACAATTAATCGTATTTGTTTAAATTGTAATCGTATGGACCAAACCGATTGCGAGTGTCCTTGTGAATGTCCTATGGATATGAATGATCATCCAACATCGCTGGATATGAATCAAGAACAGAACTTTGAATCAAGTCCTTACAGTTTTACTAACTATACTCATCAGTATCCCTATTGTGATCCATCCAACGAGAACTTAATCACTTTACCTTCACTAAATGATGATAATTTCATGCCACCATGTATTAAAATTAACTGCGATACCTATGGAACCCAAATTGAATGTTTGGCGGTTATAGGATGTGAATGGTGTCAACTTGATATTGAAGGGAATGTTTTCACAACTCCATTTTGCACATCGCAAATGTCTTGTTTTAATGGTAATTTTTGCGTTTTCCTCTATATAAATTCATATTCTTTAATTTCTATATTGTAGGAGTTTTAGCTGCGATGGGTCCTTACGACGATGATGAAGAGTCAGATATGTTAGCAGTACATGTTTATAATACTGGACAAAAACAAAATTCCTATTCTGCATTAGGTCCTGTGACTGGAGCAATAATTGTTTTGGTACTAATAATTGGTTTTGCCATATATTGCTACGGTCACAATACTGATTCAAATAGCAATGATAATTTTTATGTCGATTCCCTGCAAGATAATAACTATGGTGTTCCGCTAACGCGCTTAAATATCGGTGAGGCAAACGAAGAATCACCAGGCTGTGGAAGTGGTAGTTGCGGATCGGCAGCACATCTCAATCTCATTCAATCTGCAAATATATCTCCTTATCATATGTCCTCTGCAAGTAGTTACAACAGACCTCCGATTGGAGAATCAGATCACGGTTATTCCACAATGACTCCACATGATGATTATACAGATCATCAAAGTTTTACATTGGTTGAGCCATTACTTTTGAATGATAAACGTAATAGTAAATCGGATACAATGTCAATATCTACATCAATATCAAGTCCTACGAAATTCATGCAACCACATTGTGGCTCCTATCGAGAGAATAATACATGGCGTAGTATTATGTCATCGCCAATTGAAGGCAGCTCAACATCCCATGCCTACAAATCATATAATAAAAACAAGCATCCGGCTGTTATTAATTCTTGCGAAGAACCAGCGTCTTTACATCACATACTAGCACCAGTAACCGTTCACCGTCATATGGAATTGACCGAAGCGTAGTCCTTGAATTAATATTCGATTTCATGATAGCATTTGGACTAGTTTTTGTAATTTCGAATGCGAAATTATATCTCTACTTTGCAAATCATTATTTGTTTTTGTATATAAAATTAGGTTAAATAATAAAAAAGAATATCTTGTTAAAATGTTTAATTTATGGGTTTTCATTTTAGGGTCAAGGGCTGTACAATAAATGTTTCGTCAACGCCAGATATTATATAGTCTATGCTAATACAAATATCTTGCCTTCACTTTTAATACATACATGACCTTGTCCTCAGTACATTCGCAATCGCACTATGGCTGCTAAAATTAACAACTCGAAAAAGACAAAGGCAATTTAATGCTGACGAAGTATCTATGCAATTCTATCAAGTTGAATGCGATATTCATATTTCCACTGAGTGCTTCATGGCGCAGCTGATTGTTTTGGATTATTTCGCATGCGTTGAGAGTAAAATAGAAAATTCTGTTATCTTAATTGGCTTCACATGAAATCAGAGATAACTTGCAGAATGTACAATTCTCTGTATAAGAAAAATATTACGGTGCTGCATTTAGGGCTCGAATTAACTTCATTTAAATGCACATGATTCTAACCGAATGATATATCCACATATATATACATAGTAATTTTCTTTAATATGAGTCTGAAATCGTTGGTAATTGAGTGGGGTGTGAATGTTAGCGTAATAGTTTGAAATAGGTAGGACTCTCTTTTACATTTGATCGATCACAAAGAGCATTTCATCCACGGGTTAAGTACGCCCGCCTCGGTGGCATCTTAGAAAGAGTCGAAATATACTCTATTTAAGTTTAAAGATTTTGGCAACTAAGCGACTGTGGGTAGGTAAAAGTACGATTCGAAATTTTTGTACATCGCATAACGTGCTCCGAACTTGCGAACGACGAACGTTATTCGTTTTTTTTTTATTTGTTTCATATACTATATTTGCAATTTGCTCCTTCCGCTCGTCTTCGCAATTGTGTTGATATCGTCCTCGTCGTAGGTTTGACCGTTCTTACAAGTGAGTTTTTTCCATTCTCCTTGATCCAATCACATCAGTTATAAATTTAAATATAATACCGTTCAGGATTTGTTCGTCCCAGGGTGTTATGTAAGCTTGTTGTATTTGAATACTTTTATAATACTGCAAGTTTTATATTCACAATATTATCCTATGTTGCATAACTCTTTCTTCCGAGAGCTTATTTTGTTTTTCTAATATATCAAGGCATATTAAAGATATAATCTGTAATTAATGCCTTCGATTTCATATTAGACTAAGGAAAATAGTATATACTTTTCAATAAAATCCTTACTGAATTCCATTGACTCAACCTTTAGGCAGTGCTAAGCAATACGATGGTCTTCGGGTCGCTGATCGAGGCATCTCAGAATTCGTGCTTCAAGTCCCCATTCACGGCCAACTGCCAGGCGGTGAAACCTGATAGACAACAGCCATCGAAACGACTTGCACCGCAGCATAACATCTCGGCGGCGGCCACTCCGGAAGCAGGTACATCGAACTTAACCATTCCATTCATATATCGATAACAGATGCATATTAGACGTAGGGTTGAAAAAAATTTCCATTTTCATTGCAGATTCATGTGCCTTTGGATCGAACAAATACTTTGTTCTTTGCGGTTTGGGTGGAATCATATCATGTGGCATCACTCACACTATGGTGGTCCCGCTTGACTTGGTTAAATGCCGCCTGCAAGTTGACCCCGCTAAATATAAGAGTGTGTTCAATGGTTTTCGTGTGACTCTCGCCGAGGATGGCTTCAAGGGGTTGTCAAGGGGTTGGGCACCCACCTTCTTCGGCTACTCAATGCAAGGTCTCTGTAAGTTCGGTCTTTACGAAGTGTTCAAGGTGTTCTATTCGAATGCCATCGGCGAGGAGAATTCTTATCTATACAGGACCAGCTTATATCTGGCCGCTTCGGCATCGGCAGAGTTTTTCGCCGACATAGCTTTGGCCCCGATGGAGGCGGCCAAGGTCAAGATACAAACAACTCCTGGTTTTGCGAATACTCTGCGCGAGGCTTTGCCGAAAATGTCGGCCCAAGAAGGCATGTCCGCCTTCTACAAGGGTTTGGTCCCCTTGTGGATGAGACAAATCCCCTACACGATGATGAAGTTTGCTTGCTTCGAAAGGACCCTGGAACTGCTGTACAAGTATGTATCAAATGTTTGAAAATTTGGTACATCACATATATAACATGAAATTATCAATACTCTGAACGTATTCTATGAAATAGATATGTTGTCCCAAAACCACGTCAGGATTGCACTAAAGGAGAGCAGCTCGTTGTAACATTCGCTGCAGGCTACATCGCAGGAGTATTCTGTGCCATCGTGTCTCACCCAGCGGACACTGTCGTTTCAAAATTGAACCAAGCCAAGGGCGCATCGGCATTAGATGTAGCTAAACAATTGGGATGGGCTGGTTAGTGTTCATTGAATCAAAACGATCGGTGTATAAAGAAGCAATTAAAACTTTTTATATATGATTAACAGGACTCTGGGGTGGTCTTATGCCCAGGATCGTGATGATTGGTACTCTGACTGCTGCCCAGTGGTTCATTTATGACGCCGTTAAAGTATACCTGCGCATGCCGAGGCCACCACCTCCAGAGATGCCCGAATCGTTAAAACAGAAGATGGGCATTGTTGGTTAAATGCAAAAAGACGCAGTCTCTCATGCATGTAGATTTATTAAAGTACTGTAAGACTATGTGTTTTTGTCATATAACACGACACAAAAAAGGACAAAAAAATTTCTGTTTCGAGAAATCCCTTATATATATACATAGTGTTCATTTGTAACATACATGAATGAATAAGTTATATATAATATTTTATTCAAAGAAATCATACATTGTTCTATTTCGAATTGATAAATCATATGACAACAGTTTTTTGTGAATGTAGACATTTTAAATCGTATTAAAACCCAAATACAAAATCAATAGGATGCAAATTTAAAATGTGACGAAAAGACATAGTTTAATAGCACTTTATGTTTAAAATCTTTTGAAAACTAATGAAAGCGTTGTAAATCTAAAATATATATGTAAATGAAAATCAAAGAATAAAAAGAAAAGAATATGCAATTTACATTAATATTTAGCATTTAGAATTAAAAAAATTAAATCTGGTATTTGTTGACATTATCATCACCATATCACATTGATATTAAAAATTTTATTCGCAAAGAAATATGTGTAAAACGTTTCCCATAATCACCCTGTTACTGGTGCTTTTTACTTTTTTGCTCATGTTCAATTCTCTGCCATCTACTACTTTTTTCCACTTAAAGCCCCGTGAAAGAGATTTTGCCGAGTGGGGTTCGTTTTCTCGTGCATATATACGCCACTTCCAGCACGTATTGGAGGCAGTTACGAATTGGTTCAATTTTGTCGTGGACGTGTTTGCATGCGTGTCGGTGCTCGTCTTTTTCTGCTTCGTTCTGAAGCAACTTTTCTCATTTTTTAATGAAAATACAATTACTTATTTGTGCTTTGTTGATGACATTTTGTGGCATTTCGACAAGTTTTGATACACAAATTGCAATTTCTAATAATTTGTTATTTACTCATATGTTAAGTAACAACTAGTGAAAATATTGTTTTCGAGTTCACTGCTACAGTAGTTAGAAACAAATTATTCTGCTTTCCCAGTTCCTCCTTTCGCCCAGGTAATTTGTGAATCGCATTCCGTATAGTAGTCATTAGAAAACCAAACAATACATTTCTGATATATATTCTCGGCTCTGGATTTTTAGTCCACATTTTTACTTTAAATGATTACTTTCTGAGAACTGTCAACATAGCACGCTCCTATTGGGATATATCAACTTAATACAGGATGACACAGATATGCCGATAGCCTAGTATTGTGTCTTAAGAATAGCCAATTCAATTTTAAGTTTAAAAAATATTTATGTATATATGTATATTTTTAAATGATTTTTGTCCATCGAGTAATTTAGCAAAGAATTAAATTTTGCAATGGAGTCGTCTTACCTTCTCTTCTCAGAAACCCAATTAATACATCTTTTAGGAATATCTATCCTTTCGAGGCTGTTTCTCCTAATGACAATCATTCGTATTAGAATACTTACATAAATGCGATTTCGTTGGCTAGGTAGATCCAATTGCCATTAATTAGTTGCGAGGTAATGCAATTGGGCCCTATGTAACAGCGTAACGTAGTCGGCAGTGGAATTAAATATGAGAACAAATGTAGTTATGTACAGAGTAGGAGACGAAAGTTGTAAAGAAACGGCTATACAATAGTAACTCACACGAATGCAACAAGTAGCGGGTGGTATTTGCATTATTTAGACCTTTAAATATTGTCGAAAACACAATTGGTATTCATTTAAGAGAGTAAATCTTGAGGTCTCGCAAGTTATTTCTACAATGTTTGTTTCATTGTTTGAAAGACGTACAGGGGAAGGATATGGGAGTTAAAACTTATATATTGATCATGTTTATTATTTTTTGAATACAGATATTTGCTTTATCTCTTGTGCAGTTTAGTAATGAATATGAATACTGTCACCGATCTGCCAGTACCTGATCCTGGATCCGGAGATAAGGTAAGTGTTTATGGTTCACAGTCCTCCCAAAGACGTTCAATGCATGTATAGTATTTTGCTTGAGTTCAGTAAATAAAATTTATTATATATGACACTGCTACTCAGTACACATCCCGTCATTTATTTAATTTCTTACCTCGCAAATACAAACATCAACTTGTTTAGAAAAAGTTAATGAATGTACAACGAAAAAATTAAATTTAAAGCTTTTAATACCTATTCTACTTCAAAGTAATTTGCCACGTGTTCTTTTTTAAGTTATAGTAAATTATCGTAGTGCCTAAAATAATTGAATACAGTAAAAAACCGTGTACGAGTTAAAAGTTATCATTGGCACATGATATCGATTACGGTATATTTGAAATCTATTGCGCTAATTGAATGTTTCGACATATCACTATTGATCAATAACTGATGTTCCTCTGAATGTGTATATCGAATTTAAAAGCACTCTTGTAGATCGAATCGAAAAACATAGGTTAAAACTCAATTGTTATAGCCCTTTTTTGTAGTCACAAGTGTGCAAGTCGTATATATACTTAATCTTCACAAGTGTCTTACACAATCGCAAGAGATTCTGATATGTTAGCTATGCAGAGCGTTGAAATAGGTCCATACAAATAGAGAAATTTTTATATATTGATTAACAATGTCAAAATGACACTCCATAATCGAAAATACCTTTCATAATGCATTATCTACTACTCGTGTTTTATCATGATGTTTCGAATAGCTCGTGATTGATATATTTATGTTATTCAAAAAGCCCCAGTTTGAGTTATTATTGTGCCAAAGATTAAATTGAGCAACTCTAATTGATGCAGCCGGGAACATGTGATTCCGGCCACATATTTCAATTAAGTTTAACTCTATACAGCATTGCCGATTGTGAATTATTCGAATTCTGTGATTTGTTATTACTCAGTCATTATCAAGTAATGATTAGCACTCAATTGCTAACTAATAACCCAAAAACCGCGTCGGATTGAAGACTACAGATATTAACAAATGGATGTGTGTACAAGTATCGGTATCCGTAGTCGTAGGGCAATTAACGTTCAATAAAAAAATTTCCCCAGATAAATATATAACTTTCAACTTAGTGATCTAATCATAGAAATAATTTATTTCCTTGTATTGTTTATGTTTTTGTCACATTTTCTGAACTGATTTATTTATTATGAGTCTTATCAAAGTGCGTTGTTATACCCATGTGAAAGGTTTTTGTTTTGTCATTTTTATTTTTAAAATATTGCTTAAATTTAGATAACTTATGCTTTTTAATTTCCCTTAGCTGTGTTTATCAATTTGGAATGCATATTTTACCTTCTAAATATTGTTATTTTGTTTGTATATCGAGATGTTTTAATTTAGAAATGTTGGGGGGCTAATATAACTTATCAGAGTTTAATCAATTAAACAATATTCTAAAAACAAAATTGTATACATGTATAAGTTTTTCCACAGTCAAGCAGAACGATAAAACATCCTTTTAGTGGAATATTTATATCGTTCTTGAGATTTATGAGATATTTCCAAAATTTTGAACAGCATAATTTAATTTATATTTAATTTATAATTGCGAATTAAAAATTTTGCTAGATAACATTGAATACAGTATTTTAATATTAAATTAATTGTATATAGTAATTTCCATTGATTTCAATTTTAAATTGGTATTTTAAAATCTTTGCTTTATAGTGCATATTGTTTCAAGATAGTTATGACCAGATTATCTACTTCACTCGCGAAGATTTAGGGTGTATCATCATGTTTCATGCGTACATCAAGTTTAAAATTCCCATTGATGTAAACGGATTCCCTTCGCTTAATAGCATATAACGATTATAAATCATTCTGGAACAGTGTTATATTTCTAGATGAGAGGTAATTAAAGATGCATTTAAAGGGTGAAGAGTAGTGCACGATGAATTTAAAAACAACAAATCTCAACAAATGAAGTCATAATTGGTCATAATCTGGTCATAATTGATATAAACTTATTACAGAATAGAAAACTCTTAAGTTGTATAATTACTTTAGGGATTAACTGTATATTATTATCAACACATTCCGTGAATGGTAGTATAAATTCGGCCACGTGATGGTTTATAAAAACTCTTACAATATGCGTCGTGCAAATATTTTCGAATTAATCCCGTGGACTAAATATACTACAATAAAACAACAAATCCTACTCACTTAAGTGATTAACTGTATATTGATAAACCTGTTTGAAAACTAATTTGTAAGAACACACTTTAATTAACTTTGGATATATATACATAACAACTGTTTATGAAGGGCAATATTTAGAATACAATGTTAACAGCTATGCCATTTGTTTTTTGTATTTTTCCTGAGTTTATCGTGATTTTCAATTCTGGAGTAGGATGGGATAGCATTTGTGCAAAACGAATGATTGTTAATAGCATGTAGCGAAAAACCATAGGCTGAATGATGAACTTTAGCGAGAAAACTTAATTGACCGAATTAAACGAATGTAATGCAAATTAATCCGTAATAATGTAATTTTACTACTTTTAAATATTCATATATATAATTTTTGTTTGCAAAGTTTCTGAATACACATACTATTCCATAATAAAACTTTTTTCATTGCTTCTTAATATCGATGAAGCGTTTGTCGCATTGACGTGATTTAAATAAAATATGTGTATCCAACATACTAGTCAATTGCTTATTACCATTTTATCCATTTGTTACATGAACACTCCACACTATATGTATATGTAATATTGTGCTGACTTCTTCCTTTCCTTTTATGTCTGAATACATATTAATATATGTGTATATTTATATATGTGTATTATATAATTTGTACCGCTTCTTTTACAACATTCTCAACAATTGGAAATTGTACAAATCTTACATTTAGGAATTGGAAGCAGTACAATGTTCTTCCTCCTCATTATCTCAGAATTTTTTGGGTGGCCAACGTAATAAAATGGTAAGAGTTTGTTATTTTGTATGTTTGTTGTTGTTATACTACTATGTCGTTAATGGAAAATCAAATACATAGTTCAATAAATTCATCGTTTTAACCTGATTTGCTCATCGTTGCACTAAATACTAACGTATGTATATATGTTTTGAACAAATTGTATCAATTCAAATGTTCCTTAAATGCTTTTCCAACGTTCTTATTTATTGCTTATGAAATTGAAATTACAAATCTTATGCTTTTGAGGATTTAGTTATATTATTTGTTTTTGTTTTATTCAGGGTTCATTAAATGTTTTTTTTTTTTGCAAACACTAAATTATGTTCTTTACTTCTTCTTCGACACGTGAATCGAAAATTAGATATCACTTATGTTTACCGTTTTTAGGGAACTTGCTCCGTATTTTTGGAACATGTGCCGTATTTTGAGAACTTACCATCTTTTTTTCGGTAAACTTACCACTTTTTTCAAAACATGAAAACAAAAGAAGACCTTTTTGTATTTCAGTTTACCTAACAACCACATATGGGCGACGACAATAACAACGCAAGTCAAAAGGGAAAGGTTGACATGAACATTAGACTTGCGGGCGGTATTGTGCAGTATTTTGTGTCACTTTTTCAAAATTTGAAAATAACAAGAATGTAGTACAAAAAACGTTATTTTATTACATCCAAATCCAAATAATATGTAATTGAACTGAAGGGTTATTCATTTATACCTGGTGTCTTTCTAACCCTTATATTCGTAAAAAGGTGCACAATATAAATATAATTAAAAGGAATATATTTAAAAGGAACTGAAAAAATCAAACTGCAATAAAAATGTAAATTACCTAATGATGGAGTAATTCAACATATGAAACAACATACAAAACAACAAAAAATGTTATTACCAATTACATAGTACTGCACTGTAAATGGACATCTTGTTGTTGTCATAAGTTGATGTTAGGTAGGTAGTGTTCATTTGCGAGTATGCTTTGAAAATTCGGAGAAAAAACAAAAAAATACGGTATATATAAATAATACGGTACATATTCAGAAATCAGAGTACATATCAGAGTTAATAAAATATCCCTCGTAGTTTTCCACTCACGAGTGGAATCATTCCAATCGCTCAGGCGTGGTAATACGGCTCGTGAGTGGTAATTTCACTATTCGTGAGTGGAAAAATACAAATCGCTGAAAAGTGCGATTGAAAAAAATCATGTTTTGCGAAGCCTGGTACCAGGGTACCATTTCATTGCCAAAAACGGAACTTACACCCATATATCTACCTATCTAACTCACAAGAAATTAGCCCGACCGTTGATCGGCGAATGCAGGACCATCGCGAACAAATTCTTGGAATAATTCATTTGATCGCTGAAAACGTAACGTCAGATAGAGAAAAAAAAAACATTTTCGTGTAGAGAAAAAAAAAATGTTTTCGAGGAGAGAAAAAAAACTAGCGCACAAAACTAGTGGTCCACCCAGGCAAAAACCGTTAACTTCGGCCAGGCAGGAATTTTACATACCCTAAACCCTGCATACAACGTTTCTGTGGACTTTTGACAAAACAACTTATGTCTGATATTAAAATTCTTGAGGAGAGCGAATAATAAAAAATAAAGTGTACACTAATTTTTTTATTTAAATACAAGTAAAAATATTGTATTATAGTAAAAATGTGTCGCTTATTTTGATTTTTTCCAAATATTGTTATATATTAAAATTTAATAATATAAATTAATATGATAAACGAAATTTTGCAAATTACCTTATCTCGACTTAAGTTGTTTTGTCAAAAGTCCACAGGTTTATTAAAGGAAAAACAGTGAATTTCTATCAATAATGAGTGAAAATGCGTCATTACACTTCAATGCTATCTATCGTACGATTTTCACAACTGTGGTCTCTTTCAATGAGAAATTATATATTTGAAGCTATATTCGTTTTCCAAAAACCTTTAAAACCTTTTTTCGTCGATTGTTTTTAGAAATGGTATTCTCTCAATCGTCACCTGCTCATTACGTTTATATTGAAAGGATATAATCAATTTTATGGGCGTCCATTAGTTCAGTTCAGTTGGATGTGGTCTCTTTCTTCTTGCATTCACTCCCACACTTTTATCAGCAAATAACATCCATGAAGTAGTTGGATTTCTTGTAGATCTACGATTTTGTATGGAAGGTGCTCGTGTCCTATAAGAGATCTTTTCCATTTGATTCTTGGGAACTCTTAGTAGCAATATTTAATCTAATAACTGTATGGTTTACCATATATCCAACATTCTGAAATCAATCTTACAGTTTCGGAAATCAATATTACATTTCTGAAGTCCAAGTTACGCTTTCTGAAATCAATCATACGCTTCTGAATCTTAATTTACGCTTTCTGAAATCAATCTTACATTTCTGAATTCAAAGTTAAGCTTTCTGAAATCAATATTACATTTCTGAATTCAAAGTTACGCTTTCGGAAATCAATCTTATATTTTCTGAAAAAATAGAAATCATGAGCGGATCGGTTTTTCAATGTTGAAGTATGTGAAGTTATTTCGACAAATGTACGATGTTTGCTTCATTTTATTTATTTTTTTTTAATTTGTATCCTAAACCAACATCTAGAAAAGGAGGATAAACATTCAAAATATCAACATATATTCTCCTATAATCTTGTAAGTAATATTAAGTTAGGTGGAATTAAAAAATTTGAAGCAACAGGACTGCAATCGCGAAAAATAATTAATTACAACATTTAGGCCCGTTTTCTCATCTTTCCTTTAAAGTTCACTTTAGTTACCGACCGGACCGGAAGTGTATGGTGATATGGCAATACCAAACATTTCTCAAATATTGGTAGCCCCAGCAGTAATTATTGGCAACATTATTGTGTTTTCTTTTAAAAAATTGTGTTTCGTGAGAAAGATACTATAATATAAGATAATATATTTAAGAAGAAAGTTATATGTTCAACTACAAAAATCAGCTAAACGGCTGAGAATGTTTTCAATATTATATTTTTACTGGTTAGCCACCATATCAGAATATGACATAGGCTATATAAATTTAACATTAACCATTGGAGGTATTTAATTAAAATTAAAAGAGATTTTCTCATACAAAATTATCTCTCTCATATTTCGATGTCATGGTTTTTTGTTTGAGAAAAAATTCCATATTTCTCTCTTTCGAATACACATTGACGTTTATAAAAATTAATTTAAATTGTATGGAATTGTTTTGGGCAAAGAATGAAAAAATTAAAACCATGAATTTCTCCAAGATAAGACAAATGCAACACATTTTAATGCTTCTACACACCTACTGTCAATATTATATCGTGAACTAGAATGTTCCTATTGGCTAGATCTAACCAGAAATTTTGAATTTAAATTTCATGAATTTCATACAATTTTTTTTGGTTCAACAATTTATATTTGACAAATTTATTTTTTGAATGTACTGATATTTTGACATATTTTACTTAATTGTATTCATTTATTTGTTGTGAAATGAGAGATTATTTTCAGAACTCCGTAGTTCACAACACAACGTTGAAACTACACGTATATTTCTGTGGAAATGACGGAGACACGGATGCATGGAAGAACCAGTCTAACCATTTCTACAGATCGATGCATAAAAAATAGTACAAAACATTTGTGATGCAAATAATTTTCAAAAATACGCCATTAATGCAATTCAAACTAAATTTTCCTGAGACCGAAATTGATTTTAAAGCAATTTACTAGGTCGAGGAATGCAATGATAGATGGTCCTAATAGAAGCAATATTAATGTTAACGCAAGGACATCTGCACTATCAGTATAGCCGGGAAGTATGTTCGGCAGTGATTTGGCGATAGTCTTGGAAAATAATTATAAAACACAATTTCTATCTAATAGTGCATTCACACAAGCCAATTTTTCGGCTGAAAATCAGATTTTCAAAAAAGCCGTTCACACGACAAAATAGATTTTCATACGTCAGATTTTCGTGTGGCGGTATTTCTTTCTTTTGTATTGGTGTGTATTCTACACACCTTGTTGTCGACTTCTTCATTGTGTTGGAATGAATATGACATCAGGGTAAAGGATATTAGTGAAATAGTAGTATTTTCAACAAAAACCACGGTTGCAAACCGAAAATTTCTTGATTTTCGATGAAAATTAGCCGAAAATCAGATTTTCATTTGACAGTTATTCCAAGGCGAACATCAGATTTTCGGCTGATTTTCAGCGAAAATCGATTTTGGGCCGAAAATCAGCTCCGTGTGAACATGTTATAATACTATGTTCACACCGAGCCGAAAATCCGCATTCGCGTGGGCAAGAAGGAATGGCCACATATGAACTTATGGGCTATATAAGGAAATTTGGGTTTGCTTCCATTCAATGACGTTTTTTATGGATTGTCCTTCCCAAATGTTTAATTATATTTATCCAACCAATTGTAGAAATAGTAAGAATTCTAACATAATTTCAACAGATTAGCTTATGTCAACATCAGAAAAATAAAAATCTTATTTTTCATAATTTTTTCACCGAACATAAAAGTTTAAGTCGACTTAAGGATCGTCCAAACTAATTTTTAGTTGCAACAAAACACCTTATGTCAATAGGGAAGAGGAATTTTCATTTCTAATTTCACTTAAGTCGAAAAATTCTACTGAAATTTTACCAAATTATATATTTTTTTTCAATAATATAGCCCTACACATATATTTCATAAAAACACCTATTTGAAAACCAAACGGTATGGTTTTTAAACAAAACATCGATTATCTCGATAGTATGTTTTAGGACTTAGGCTACTATGCAGTGTAGGCACAGATGAGTGTATAAGATTTCGTATTTTCGTTGAAAATAATTTCAAAGAACTGTTATTTATTTGTTTGTAACACCCAGATAACTCGTGTTATACTTCTTAATTTATAATCTCGATAAACCTTAAGATTACGTAATAAAACGATAAACGGCGTTAATGTGAACATTAACTATAAAGAACTTTAAATGGAAGATATGTAAACGGGCCTTAGTGTCAGGATTTTGCGCTGTCGGTTGAATGTATACATATACATATATACATTATATTCCAAATTTACCTTGCCACGCAGTGGGATTCAATTTCATATGTTTTAACGCCACTGGAATCAAAATGTTGTTTCATTATGACGTTCATTGTGCCATATGTAAATACATTTGCATTTGAATAAATTTTATTAAATCATAATTAGGTTGTTTTTTTAATTTCAATATTTGGAATTTGAGTTCCGTAAGATTTTTGTTTTTTGTGTCATTCTCTGATACTTTGCACTACTTTTAACCTTCTATTTGCAACGTATTCCATATAAACTGTATTCTTGATCAGCGCCGCCTTCTAAGGCAATAAAGTGTTGTTGGTGACCGAGGGCGACTTTTGTCACTTTTTTGAAAATGCTCGAATATTTCAATTGAATAATTGATTGATGCATTGATGTTTTCTTAGATACTATGGCTCTGAATTTAAATGAGTTTATCATGGGTGTACTTATATTCATGATCATATATACACATGTATTATCTAATCTAAAGAATAAACGCATTGGCGTGCGTCATACACAGTATATCGAAATCAGAATAAAATTATTTTGTATGGGTATAGATGGGTAAGTGACTTGGTAAATACATTTATCTTTTACTTTTTTTTGTTTCCTTATCACAATAATCAGTTCAATTATATCTCTTTAGAGGGTCTTCTTTTATTATTTTTTTCAATTTTTCAATTTGATTATATGGAATTGTTTATTATTTATTATTTTTAAAACATTTGCTTTAGAGTGTCGAAGTGTTGGTGTTCCGTTTCCGATAGTCATTAATTTATTACTAATACAAAATATCCAGCAAAGCTTTGGGTTTTTATCTTATACTGTCCCGAAAATTTTCTTGTTAGCTATTGTTACCTATTCGCCAGAATCAGGCCGTTAAGGTGCAAACAAACGATACGAGCAACACTGCGAGCAAAAACGATTTTACTTGCAACAAGTAGTGTCACACCGTGTGGACAGCACTGAAAATGCGTGAAAGCGAATGCAACCAGTTTTCTATGCGAGCAAAACGATTTCCAAACTTGCGTCGAGTAGACAAAACTTTTTCACTTGAAAATATTTTTTTTTACTTGCGACATCGCTTTTTTTTACTTTCTATGGGGATTCAAAGACAGCGTGCTAGTATATAAAATTCAGTAGAGTTTGTGCATTGAAAATGGAAGTACAATATGAATATTTGTCGGCTTTAGCGCTTTTTTAAATTGAAATTGAGGAAGAAGTACAAAAATAAAATAAAAAATAAATAACGAGACAATTCTGGGTTCGTGATTTTAATAAAAGAGGTTCAACAAATTTATTACGAATAATTTGAAGTGCGAAGGACCAGAATTTTATAGGCAGTTTACAAGAATTTCAGAAGACGGATTTTTATATTTGGTACCCAGAATTAAAAATAGAATTCGCAATATGGATACATGATAACAGCAATCAGTACGGAAGAACGGTTGTCTGTTACCAAGTGTAAGAAAGAGTCAGGATGAAATCCCGGTCCTTACTGACTTCCTTAATTGGCCATTCCTACCGTGTGTTCGTCTTGGCCATGTCCAAAAGCTTGTGCCAGTCGCTTCTGTTGAGCATTTTATGGCACCAGTTAGTAATTTCAGTCCGGTCATCCATAATTTTTTCCGGGTAGCAAGGCTGTAGCGATAGTCATTTATTTTATGCAGATTTGGCAACATATTAATATTATTCATTTTGTCCTTCCGTTTGTAACGCATTAAAGGAGAGGTCGTAGGTATGGAAAAGTATATATATTCTTGATCAGCGTCACTCCTGAATCGAATTAGCTATGTCCGTCTGTCTGTCTGTTCGTCCGTCTGTCTGTCTGTATCTGTCTGTATGTCTGTGGATCTCTGTATGTCTGTGGATTTAGTATTTCTATATTAATAAGCTTCTTGTATGTAAAAATGGGCTAAATCGGTCAACGGACACCACGGACACCTCCCATATCAAGCAAAAGTTCAATATGAGATATCTGGTGAACTATGATATATATCGGAATGAAATTTTGTGTGTGATCAACAGATGCTAGTTAACATCCCAAAAAGGAAAATCATCGCCCAACGGACACGCCCACCTCCCATATAAAGCAAAAGTTCAATATGGGATATCTGGTGAACTATTTCATATATCGAGATGAAATTTTGTGTGTTTTTTTTGTGTGCACCACCGATACGAGTTAACATGCCCAAAGAAAGAAAAAGATCGCCCAACTGATAACTTACAGCTCAGCTCAAAAGCTACAGCTCAATGTTGGATATATGGTAAACCATACAGTTATTAGATTAAATATTGCTACTAAGAGTTCCCAAGAATCAAATGGAAAACATCTCTTATAGGACACGAAAACCTTCCATACAAAATCTTAGATCTACAAGAAATCCAACTACTTTATGGATGTTATTTGCTGATGAAAGTGAGGGAGTGAATGCAAGAAGAAAGAGCCCACATCCAACTGAGCCTCAATGGACGCCCATAGAAAAGCTGATGAGATCCTTTCAATATAAACGTAATGAGCAGGTGACCATTGAGAGAACACAATTTCCAATTGTACCTGCTGAAGGGATCACAATCCACAAAAGTCATTCAGCTACATATTCCCAAGTGGCTGTTCATCTTCGAAGTAGAATCAGTCGCGCGGCATTATATGTTGCTTGTAGTAGAGCAACAAGTGCTTCTGGACTTTATATTGTTGGAAATTTATTTTGTTGAATCAGATTTTGTCTCCATTGAAATGAACATCTAAAATCGGAAAAGCAACTAGAGGCACATTATGATTTTATGGCACACAAAAAATCATCGATTCAATTATTCTTCCATAAATTTCAGAGCTTTAATCCGCACTTCCAATATATTGCCAATGGCACAATGCACTATGGTCCCAAACACCCATCTAGCTGGCATAAAATCTAATAGTTGAGTAATCGTTTTGAAATTTCGTATGTGTGTTGCTAAGATACATAAAAACGTTCTCTGAAAAAGTGGGCGTGATCTGACCTCTGCCACGCCCACCACTATAATATAAACATGAGAAATGTCTTTCCTTTTAAGTTGAAATATTCGAATTAGAATAAATTATAGTTATACTGTCATTTTCTAAGCCATATTTTTTTGTGGTATTCCTTTAATTTCGATTTTTAATTATCCATATGTATGCGCTTCAAAAATTTTGGAAAAATTTTAATTTTAGTCACCAAAATTTAATTTATGAAATTGTTTTATAACACATAGCGCTTTGGTGATACAACCACTTTAATAAAAACAGAATAATTGTAAAAAATTAAGAAATTTATTTAAGAATAAGAAATTTATAAAAATTTAATAACTGTTAATGTGTTAAAATGTATCATCAACTTAAAAAAAAATCAAAAAAATATTTTTATTTGTTCACATATGTAAATCTTCTTAAAATATTGATCGCATTATCCGAAGGATCTCATTTCACACCATGTATGCCTTAAACAGTAAAGTTGAGATAAAAAATAGGCTAGATCAGATAAAGGGCGTTGCACATTTACTAAAAAGTAATTTACCTGTTATACTATGGTACAACGCAAACCATTTGGATCCGAAAAGACTATTAAAAGATTCTTATTTAATGTAAAATGTATCGGAAATATTACATTTAATGATATTACTTAATATATTTTGGCAAATAGCGTTTTGCTTCAACGCAACCAATGTTTTGCAGCTCTACACAAAGTTGGAAATTGTCATCCAAAATAGAGTTAATTTTGACGCCATTTTCTAAAAAAAAAAACAACAACAAAATAATGGAGTTGTAAATTTTGATTTTTTCGCAATTAGCTTTAGTGTTTATTTCCATATTGGATTCTTTTTTAAAATATCTTATTATATTAAATATCAAAAATTCAAATTTGAAAATGTTTGATCTCGCAAAAACTGAACTTAAAATTTTTCAAAAATGTTAAGTTTAAGTGTTGAAAACATGATAGCACATCATTTTAAATAAAAACAAAGTATGCAGTCGGTAGCATTGGACTTTTTCCTTCGTAAGAATATTTAAATATCATTAGAAATCCGAACTTCAAAAAATGAATTTATGCCAGCTAGATGGGTGTTTGGGACCATAGTGCAATGCTTCAAACATCAGAACTACTTCGTTTTGTGGAAACATGGATCCTTTCAACAGAAAACTATAATATTCCAAACTTCGCTCTTATTCATAGATTAGATAGTTCTAAAGACAATCGACGCAAAAAAGGGTATAATTGTTTTTGGAAAATGAAAATAGCTTCAAATATCGAAATCGACAAAATCGATCACAGTTGTGAAAATCACACGATGGAGTTAATAGCATTGAATTGTAATGACGCATTTTCACTAAATATTGATAGAAATTCAACGTTTATTAATACGTTGTATGCAAGGTGTAGGGTGGACCAGGTTTATTAATAAACTAATTTCTTTCCTTGAACCCCACCTCAAAATTTAATATTTATATTAATTATTGATATAACCTCTTGAACTCAAAATTATTCTTTTCAATTGAAAAATACTGAGATATCTTATCTTACACCCGAAAGTTCATCCCACTACCTGAAAGTACTTTTTTCAGCGTCGTGTGGACAACGTGTGAAAGTTTTGAAAAACAGTTTTTCTCAAAACAGTAAAAATTTACTTTCTGCCTGAAATGTGCTTGCATCGTGTGGACAGACGTGGAATAAGAGTGAAAGTGAAGCATAGACATAAACCAAAAAAAAAAAACTTTCAAACGCGCTGTTGTTAGTATCATCTGTTTGTACTAGGGCTCTCGATTTCTACCCGGGTAGCTAGCATTACCCGGGTACCCGGGTATGGCATTACCCGGGTAATAGCAATACCCGGGTAATAGCCAATACCCGGGTAATAGCTAATACCCGGGTAATAGCCAATACCCGGGTAATAGCCAATACCCGGGTAATAGCAATGCTACCCGGCCTTTCATTACCCGGGTAGCAGGCAAAGGCCGATATAAGCCTTTCGAAGCGAAACGACGCACATCGTTCGGCCTTTCAAGCGACGGAGCAGGTAGCGGGAGTTGGTTTTGAAGCAGAGTGCGTCGATTGTTGATGTTGTTGTTTTTTGTTCGTTTTTTGTTTTGATGACCATTTGATGCGTTGTGTGTTTGCCTTCGCGCATCTTCGTGTGTTTGATGCGAAGAGATGCATAGGTTTTGAAGCAGAGTGCGTCGATTGATGTTGTTGATGTTGTTGTTTTTTGTTTGTTTTGATGACCCTTCGATATGTTATGCTTTGCATGAAATGCCTTACATATAAATATTAGAATGTGTAGGAATTAATTTCGCAATGATTAATGTAAAGAAGAAATCGATATTTGTTTAATATAATTTCTTTATAAAATATTTTAATAAATGAATTTATAAATAAATTGTAAAAACATTTAAAAAAAATATGAATTAAAATCCAATTTATAAAAATATATAAAAATATATTTTTTTTTAATTTTTATAAAACTACAGTAGAATTCGGTTATAGCGACCGCCAAGGGACCGCCAAGGGACCGAAATTATACGTCGTTATAACCGAACGTCGTTGTATCCAAATAAGTGTGCGCATGTACAAACTATTAAGAACCAAACTTGCTTTGAAAATCCGTCGTTATAAACGGATGGTTGTTATAACCGAGGTCGCTATAAATGAATTCTACTGTATTTTCTAAAGGAACATTTTTATATATATATATATATATATATATATATATTAAATATCAATATGTTCATTGCATTAATCATTTGCAGATTGACAAATTAATTCCTACACATTCATACACACGCACTTCAAATGCGCGTATTAGTCTACGTAGCCAAATGCGCAGATACTAATATTTATATGTAAGGCATTTCAACGCGAATAAAGCATACAAAGCTCTGTAGAGTTTCTATGAATGAAAAGGAACATGTGTTCACTTGCATCATTAAATGAAAATATAAATTTTAAATGAAACGAAAAGAAATGGATCGAAAAGAGACTGCGGGAAGTGAGTCAAAACTAACGCAGATTTTCTAATACTTCGTAAAATTCATATTTACTGATTTCTCTTATTAATTATGCTAAAACATCAGCATAGCGTTGTCGCGATTGCAGAATGCGGCAAAGTGTTTTGCGGAAGAGAGTTATTGACACCTTCTTCTCAACGTCCATTAACATCAAGAACTAACGAAGACACAAGGAACTCTGAAAATAGTGAATGTTTATATTCTGATTTTCATCATCATAAAAAAGCTCACGACGAATTTATGAAAAAATTCATCAATAATCAATTCGGTTATATTTGCTCAGTATGTGATAGGCTATGGTTTAGAGCAGATTTGAAATCGCCATGTCGCCATCATCAAGACATTCTGAATACAGTTATTTAATTGGTATTCTGCAATCTAAGACATTCAGTCCATGCGGTTAAATAGCCAACGAAGTTTCACTTTTTTCGCGTGTACTCTGTCGCACGCATATTTTTTGATAGGACTTTCCTGGGGTGCAATTAAAGAAAAATTGAAGAAAAATAAATAAATATAAAACAAGATTGATTTGGATACAAAATTTTACAATTTTACAAAAATTTACGTTTACGTCAGGATGCCAACTACACGGATATTTCCTGTCTCTACGGAAATTTTACCCCTTGGCGGAGACACGGAAGTTTACGTTAAAATTCCCCAAATCTACGGATATTTCACTTCGAAAGATTTTTAAATATGTTTAAAAAATCTCTATATATAAAAATGAATGTCTGTATGCATGTACCTTGTAGAATCGTAAACTATGCATTTTATCGCGATGAAACTTTTGTGAGGTGTCTCGATAATGTAATAAATTACAACTTTTATAAGCAAAAAACGGCACTAAAGTTTGTTACAGTTTAAATTTCACTGTAGTTTCACAGTTGGAGAAGAACATTTTAATTTTGTAGTTTTACAGTTAGACCACATTGATGCGGAATTTCGAGTTTCCATTCTTTGCCCGAAACGAATCGCCGCCACCAAAAAAACGCATTTGTACAATCACCCCGTGCTTTCGTTGCCTCAATTTGTATCCAATTTGAGTAACTCCGCTATTAAACGTAAAGAGTTGCCATGCTATCTCAAAATTATACTTGTGAATTTTTGTGTCTTAATTTTCGAATTTTGTTCACCGAGACGTGTTTAATGATGTTTCGTCTAGTTTCGTGTTCGTTCCGTTATTTCCAATCAGGCTGTAAATCAACATCGACTATAATAGCATGTTCACACGGAGCTGATTTTCGGCCCAAAATCGATTTTCGCTGAAAATCAGCCGAAAATGTGATTTTCGCCTTGGAATAACTGTCAAATGAAAATCAGATTTTCGGCTGATTTTCATCGAAAATCAAGAAATTTTCGTTTTGCAACCGTGGTTTTTGTTGAAAATAGTACTATTTTACAAAAATCCTTTACCCTGATATCATATGCATTCCAACACAATGAAGAAGTCGACAACAACGTGTGTAGAATACACACCAATACATAGGAAAGAAATACCGCCAAACGAAAATCTGACGTATGAAAATCTATTTTGTCGTGTGAACGGCTTTTTTGAAAATCTGATTTTCAGCAAAAAATTTGGCTCGTGTGAACGCACTATAATAGTGTTGTGTGTAAAACCTAAAATGCGTTAACTACTTATTTCTAATTGAATTGAATTGTTTATGAATATTTTTTCTAACTCAAAACAAATACATATAATTACAAAATACTCAACTTATTTTTTTACTTAACCGTCATTAGTTTTATAATTATACCCACGGCCACGGCTCCCCATACACTATCGTATATATCGAGATGAAATATTGTGTGTGATCAAGTATTACCGATATGAGTTTAAACGCCAGAAATGGAAAAGATCGTGCATCGGATACGCCCACCTCTCATATAAATTAAACACACGATTTGTGTGATATCTGGAGATATTTTATGCGTTCATATATATGAAATATATAGCGCCAGATTGGCACATCAGGCCTATAATTAGCACCTCTAAATAAAAAAATAAAATGAAATAGGTTATCAAACACGCCTTTCTCAATATCTTATTATATTTGTTATTTATGGATCGTAATATATTTCCTATTACATTCTAATTGCGTTATGTGAAATTTTGGTATATGAGCTTTGGCCAACCCGAAGATAACGCATTTACTAGTTTTTGTTATCCGATTTATCAGCTTAAATACAACAAACCTCATCGAAAAATGTTCAAATCAATATGGAAAAACATTGAAAATATGTCCCTTTGAAGGGAAATTATACATTAATTGGTTAAAGTGTCATTAAAAACCTATTATCTATCTTACTATTGCAATCTAAATATTTGTGTTTTTATACATATTTCCATTTCCGCAGCAAGATTCCAAGCAGTCGGGAGCCCTGAAAAAAACCAGTCGCTATCGAAGTAGATCGCTGTCAGCCTCGTCAACGGATTCGTACAGCTCTGGTACGTTTTGTTGAGAATTCTCAACAAAAGTCTTCCTACAGAAATTATTGATGACAAAAAAAAAAAAAAATAGTAATTTGTAGCCAAATTTCATACAAAATTGAAATGCTTATTTGTAAATTTAGCAAGAATAATTTATTTCAAAACAGATGCACAACTAGTATTTTTACATTTTTCTGTTTGCGCTAGCTGCTATACGAAGACTTTTGTAGAATCGTATATTTCAGTATGCTAATGTCTGTTACCTATTTTCTCAGCTTCCTACACTGGAAGCAGTTCGGACGACGACGATGTTCCACCACGCGAAAAGGTCCAGAAGAACAGTAAGGGAAGTTCTGATTTTTGCGTCCGGAACATCGCCAGTCAACATGCTTTCGGTCGTCGCGAAATCGAAATTGCCGAACAGGAGATGCCCGGAATCATGGCCCTACGGAAAAGGGCGGCCGACGATAAGCCGTTGAAGAACGCTAAAATTGTCGGTTGCACGCACATCAATGCCCAGACAGCTGTTCTCATCGAGACACTCGTAGAGTTGGGCGCGTCTGTTCGCTGGGCTGCCTGTAATATTTATTCAACTCAGGTCCGTCATTATTGCAGACAAGTAGATGTTGTTTTCCCAATTACATTGTGACTCATAACTCTTTACAGAATGAGGTTGCAGCAGCCTTGGCCGAAGCAGGGTATCCCATCTTTGCATGGCGCGGTGAGACAGAGGAAGATTTCTGGTGGTGTATCGATAAGTGCGTCAATGCTGAAAACTGGCAGCCAAATATGATTCTGGACGATGGTGGTGATGCAACGCATTTGATGCTGAAGAAATATCCGGCTATGTTTAAGATGGTCAAGGGAATCGTCGAGGAAAGCGTAACTGGTGTTCACCGTCTGTACCAACTTTCAAAATCCGGTAAATTGACCGTTCCAGCAATGAATGTCAACGACTCTGTGACGAAAACCAAATTTGACAACTTGTACAGCTGCAAGGAGTCTATACTGGATAGGTAAATTCCTATATCTTCGTCGCCTCGTGCCAATAATTTAAATTGCTTTAATTATTACAGTCTGAAACGATCCACGGACGTGATGTTCGGTGGAAAGCAAGTTGTAATTTGCGGTTACGGTGAGGTCGGAAAGGGATGTGCTCAAGCTCTCAAGGGACATGGTTGCATTGTCTACATAACCGAAATTGATCCTATCTGTGCTCTACAAGCAAGGTCAGTACGTTTTATTTTTTAAGGTAGTAATTGGCTGACTTTTGACTGATTTATAGCATGGACGGTTTCCGTGTTGTGAAACTCAACGAAGTTATTCGTAGTGTGGACATTGTCGTAACCGCGACCGGCAATAAAAATGTAGTAACACGTGAGCATATGGATAAAATGAAGACAGGGTGCATTATTTGCAACATGGGACATTCCAACACAGAGATCGATGTGGTACGTTCTATATTAGAGCAATACAAGAATTGGATTCATTCGTTTAGATCTTTGAATTGATACTTGCAGAACAGCTTACGTACACCAGATTTGACATGGGAAAAAGTACGCTCTCAAGTTGATCACATCATTTGGCCCGATGGCAAATGGATTATTCTTTTAGCTGAGGGTCGATTAGTGAATCTTTCTTGTTCAAGTATTCCATCATTCGTCGTTTCAATCACTTCCGCTACCCAAGCATTAGCTCTTATTGAACTATTTAATGCACCTCCCGGACGCTACAAATCCGACGTCTATCTATTACCGAAGAAAATGGGTAACAAATCGTCGCAAATAGTTGTCTATATTAATTAAAGTAAATTCTTTCGCATTCTAGATGAATATGTGGCCAGTTTGCATTTGCCCACATTTGATGCACATCTTACTGAGCTAACTGACGAACAAGCCAAGTATATGGGCCTCAATAAGGCAGGTCCCTTTAAGCCCAATTACTATAGGTGAGTTGAAGGTAAAGGAACGAACGCAAACATAAAATCCATTTGAAGTAATGAGTAATTTTTGCTAATGTTTCTCAGTGTGCCTGTTGTAATATAAGCTCAAATAGCTGATACCTTTCGAAAAACAACAAAAGTTCATATATATTATATCGATCTATAGTACGATCCATAGTACGATCGATCTAATATTTTATGAACATATATTTATTAACGGTGCGCCTCGTTTGTTTTGAATTATATATAAACAGGATATTTATCGCAAAACTTTACTTTAATTTCAGATATTAATGACAGTTTTCTACTACCAGACAAGTATTTCAAGAGTGAATTTTCTAATCAAACTGATCATTCATAAAGCACATATTTACAGCATTTTAATGCCGTTGCTAAAATGTTAATTTCTTCAAACTGTTCGTTTTATTATATTTAAAAATATCAACTGTATGTACTTTATATGTAGGACATTTTAACTGTTATTGTAATTTTTGTTTCCGTAGTTTGCTTTTTTCAGTTGCAAGTATTCATCACTTTGTTATGTACTTAAATAAAATTTAAGTGAAAGCTATTACGTATATGCTATTGCAAATTTAAACAGGTATTACGTATGAAGGATTGACGAAATATACACAAAACTAATTGGTACTTTAACATAGAAGGATTACGACAAAATTCACTCCTTTAGTTTTATAATTATATAAATAAAAGGAAAGACATTAAAAGGGTATATAGTGAATAAAGTAAACTGATAAAGTTTTTGTAAAAAATTACACTCTGTTAATTATTAACTTGCATAGTTTACAAAACTTTATTATATAACGAATAATAATTAAAGAGAACTATGCTGTCAATTCTAAAAATAAAAATTTTGTTTTATTTGTGTTTGATTATTTATTTAAGAATTCAAATTGAAGGATTTAATGTTATGCGCAGGTTTCCACAGCCAGAAACATTTTTGAAGTGAAAAGGTATTGAGCAAATTAAATCGAATCGCTCACGATTCGATAAAATTCGATATTTTCATGATTGCTATCCACTAGTGTGCGATTCGAATTGAATCACTAGATTGGTAAAACTTCGAATGTTATTTTACGGATATATACTGGATATGCAACTCGTGTTGGGATTCTTGCAAATCATGTTCATTATACCAACACGTGTCAATCATTTCCCAAAATGGTGTGTTTCTACATCTATTTAAAAGTTCAACCCAGTGCATGCAACCATAGAGAAATGTGTGAAGATTCCGAAAATAGTATATTTACGAATTTGTAGACAAGAGAAAAATAATGATAACCATAGGTGAGAAGTGAGAGAGAGTCTCCAATGAAGAATTTGGTTTGTTCTCTTTATACTTTCCATGGATGGGGAAGAGTTGTTCTTTGAAAATTAGTTCAAACAGTTGTGGTAGCAAACGTTGGGCCAGTAAATATTTGTTTTACATATTTTTATACATGGAAAATGAAGTGTAATGATACATACATACAGCATTTGGTGTAATTATTATATTATTTGTCAATAATCTAGAAAGAAAAAAACATTTCGCTTCAAGAAAATTTATTAAGGTGATCTAATTTTCTAATTGAACTTTCTGAAATAATTTAAATACGATTTTTTTATTAAAACGTTTTACTGTTAGATAATTTAACGTCAGTGTATGTTGTTATAAATTTAAAATGTTTTGTTTTGCCGATTTTTGCTTTCGCTATTCCATATGCTTTCTGCAGATTTTCTACACCTGAATTACAACAGGGATCGAACGAGCAACAAAAAAGAAAAACACCTTCATAAAATTCTTAGTAAAAACATGAAAAAGTAAAGTAGTTCAATTTAAAGTGTAGTGATACACTCAACTACGGAATAAACTACGAATAAATGTACTTAGATTGGATTTTTTAACGTTTCCTCTTCTTGAGTGTATTTCCTATAATATGGAAGCATCTTCGAAATGTCTGTCTCGTTTAAAATGTTTCACATTATTTTTAGAATATTTTTTTATATTAATGCAACAACAATAACGATAACCAAAAATTTATAAATAAAACACTCTATGAAAATATAATAGGAATTAAAATAATTAAAAAGTTCATTATTTCTTTTGAAGTTGATTTGAAAAAAATTATCTAGTTCGCAGTTGCTGAGAGCATATGAAGAATTCCTCTGGAATAAGTGTTATTTGCGGGAGAGTAGTGGAAGACGAAGTAATAGGTGAAAGATCAGAAAATTCGACGGGAAGTTAATGAATGTTTTCTAAATTTATAACAATGAAGCACATATTTTCACGTAGGTGAAAAAGAAAATGTCAGAATGAGCATTGGTCTGTGTGTGTGTTGTTGCTGATATCGTTGCTGTTGCAGATGAAAGACATTCGAATAAAGTCAAATATTATTGTCAAGATCGCAACAATTTCTGCGGCATTCTTCCTACAACAGTTAGTTAGGGGAAACCCATTTTCAAACTTCGTTACGAGATAATATTTTGAATTTATATTGTTATATTCTCTCTTATATTCTCCATGTATTTAATTTTAAATATAAGTAAATATACCAATTCCACTCGTATTATAACGTTTGCGTTTTTTCTTTAACTTTTAGGATTAGGGGCCACATGAAAAAAAACTGAATATCACAATGCATTTAGTGGATAAGCCGAAGTAAGTACTTAGTATAAATCTACTTTATATACTACTTTAATTTCGGCTCTGAAGGACATCTACCTAATAGACCATGGGTCAAGGACAATTTTTGTCACTTTTTAATCAATTTTCGATATCTTTCAGTTCAAGGATATACTGATGTGTTAATCCTTTATGTGACTCTAAAAGTTATTTATTTTCTCCGGAAAATAGTATTTTCAAGAAATCCATAATTATTTTTGGTGTAAAAAGTAAACCATCAGCTTCAAACTTTGAAAAATAGCAAGTGTACTTATTTTTATGGCCAGCAAATCAGACACTTTTTAGATAAATAAATTCCTGAAATTAAGGATTGACAATCCCTGATATCTTCAAATGGTCTAAAAGTTGTGAAATATTAGGGGTATTCAGATTCAGGCTTGTAGGCTCGTACGCGTAAGTCGCGTACTCTCGACATGTCTGAACACCTGATCAGACGGCGTAAAGTGATTTGGAGAGGTGTTGCATATTTTTGAAATGATTGCCCATTTTTGAGACGTATTAAAATAATTTATAATTTTTCATACGTAAATGTATTAAAATAAATGTTATTAGTATAATTATTAAATTATAATTAAAACGTGTGAATCTCGAACAAAAATTTTGTCATTTTATATAAAAGTTGGTCCAACTATAGTTGGAAAAATCCCTTTCATTCGAAAGAAAATGTATTGTTATATACTGACATCATTGTTTATTCGCTTTATTAGTTGCTCATATTTCACCTTTTCGCACGCTATAACATAATTATTTAGACCATAAATAGTTGTATTTTCCAAAATGCATGATGTTTTATGTGAATATGAATGAATTTATTAAATTTTCAGATTCAAGAAATTATAATTGAATGACGAATTGAAGAATGTTGCCACTAGATTGTTTTTTCACAGATGAATCGAAATTTTGTGGCCCAAAATAGTACAAGCCGAAAATTTTTTCAGAATTTTTAATGGAATTGTGTATTATAATACTTTAAATTATTGTTATGTGCTATTGTTAGTTGTTTTATTCACAATTATTTCCCTTTTTTGCAAAAATATTTATATTTTGTTTCACTGTAAAGGTTGGCAACATTTACAAAATTGATTCTACGCGATCTACGAGGGGAACAACTCGCGTAGATATACAATGAGCCCGATCCAAAATATATGACTTAGACAGTAAAACATGGTGATGGATAGGTTATGGTATGGGGGTGTATGGCAGCATCTGGTGCAGGAAATCTTGTGATAATCGAAGGAAAATTGGAAAAGACGGTTTATTTGAACATTTAAAAAAATAAGTTGCATCAAAGTACAGCTAAATTGGGACTTACAGGATCATTTGTATTCAAACAAGACAATGATCCTAAAAATTCACCCCATAATGTTAGGTAATGGCTTTTGTATAAAAAAAAATCACCTGACTTACACCCAATTGAACAACTGTGGGATTATCTCGAAAAAATATAAGATCTCATAACATTACAAGCAAAGTTACCCTTAAAGCTGCACTAATTGATCTAATTGATTGAGCTTCAATCATAGTACAGATTTTTGTGAACTGCATACTTACTTTTGTGATATGAATTCGAACCATTTTTTAATTATATTTTTATTACACAAGAAATGAATCATAAACTTTTATGTTTTTATTATTTTTCTTAAGTCATCATATAAAAGAAATGAAAAAATAAAATTTTACTATTATTATATCAAATCATAAGCCATTTTTCAATCATTTCAGTTAAAAATATCGCTGCATACTTACTTTTGTGATACACTGTATGCCATTTAGCAATTCATAAAACCTTTGACAATCTTGTTACTGACCCACCATATTGTTATGAGGTTCAGACGGCAAAAACGTCAATATTTTGTAACTTAAACGCAAAAACTACCCAATGATTAAATATTTTTATTGATATATAAATATTATTATATTATATAAATTATATATTTTCAGGTAAATGTAGTAAAATTATTGCTTTCTCCTGAATGCGCATTGAATTAATTCGGTTTGAAACGTTTTTTTAAATCGAATTTCGAAATGTGCATTAAGCCAGTAAATTCGGTGTAGAAAAGTGTTTATACAACTGTATTGAATGAAACCGAATTGATACAATGCTCATTAAGGGTACGTATAAACCTGGTAACATATGATCTTGGAAACCTTTGGAAAAATTTGTACGGAAAACGTATTTTTAGACTTAGACTTATGAATTGCTGAGAATTGTATGAAACTCATGAAATTTAAACTCAACATTCTGAGGCAAATATAGAAATTACTCTAGTGGAACAAGCGTTGTAAAATAACAGAATACGATCTTTGCGGATGTAGAAGTTAAACATTTAATATAAATCTAAATATTAATGTTATAGCGTGCGAAAAGAAGAAATATGAGCAACTAATAAAACGATTAAACAATGATGTCAGTATATAACAATACATTTTCTTTCGTATGAAAGGGATTTTTCAAACTATAGTTGGACCAACTTTTTAATAAAATGAGAAAATTTGTGTGCGAGGTTCACACATTTTAATTATAATTTTTAGAATTATACTAACAACATTTTTTTAAATATATTTATGCATGAAAAATCATAAATTATTATAATATTTCTCAAAAACGGGCAATCTGTTGAAAAATATGCAACACCTCTCCAAATCACTTTACGCCGTCTGATCAGGTGTTCAGACATGTCGAGAGTACGAGACTTACGAGTGCGAGCCTACGAGACTGAGTCTGAATACCCCTAATATAAAACTACTTGAATATAAACTAGATTCAAAAAATGTGACAATTAAAGAACTTTCATAGGGGTGTACTTATTTTTTTGACCATGAGTGTATCTTTATGTATATTTAAATGATTAGTGCACATAGTACTATGAGTATTGTTAATTACAAAATCAATGAAATTCAGACTGTTTTATTGTCTTCAAAATGAAATATAAACAGCAATATAATAATATAATATTCAATACGGTTGTATAAACTCATTTTCAAACGGAATTGAGGATGCAATGTACTACCTCGCATTCATTCAATCCGTTTTCAATGAAGCTAACGACGCGTAATTGACCACTCCTGAGCAATTCGAATGATTCCACTCGTGAGTGCAAAAATACGATTCGTCCAAGAGTGGTATTCTTGCTCACGAGTGGAAATAATACGGCACCTGAGCCGTATTTTGACAGAATTTGTTGTTTTTTGTGACTATGCTTGTGCGGAGAATCCGGGTAGCTATTGTTGTTGTTATGGTTCTCGAGAACAGGTAAACAACTAAAATATTCCCTAAGGCACATTCGATCACATATTGCTTAAAATATGACTGACGAGCTGAAAATACCACTATTACCAAATACGAAACGCTCAAGTGTGGAAAAAATACGGCTTGTTAGAAAGTCTTTATATCAGAGATGAAGTACGACTACGACTATTTCGAGCGATATTTTATCAACTTTGATCGAAGGCAGAAAATTGGCGATCTTTGCGAGATTTTAAATTTCATTGCTTCGGATCTTTCGAAGATCATATAATTATGGTAAGAAATTTATAACTTTCATCAAGTGTATATAAACACATTATTGAGAACAATATTGAATGGAAGCGAATTCGAAAAATGCGCATTAACCCATCGATGCGTTAACGAATCAAATATTTTCTATTTTTGTCGAATGATACATACATACATACAGTGCACTCGGGAAAACGTCAATCCCCCATTACGTTAACCCCTTTTTATTAACATTGTCTACTCTATAACGTCAACCAAACCACAAAGCTTTCAAGCGTTAACTCTAAATAATGCTAAATTTTAGCTTTGGTAAGAAGGGGGGGAAAATGACAATGCATTTATTGTCATTTTTTGACCAGTTGCTTGTTCCTGTTCCAGTAAAAATCGTCCAAATTAGTCAAAAAACCATACATTTTTCAATTGAAAAAACATAGACTACTTTAATTTTTGAATAATAAAAACGTTTTAAATTTATATTTTGATCTTAAATTTGCACAATGAAAAACGTCAACAATCTGATAAATGTAAACACTCGCGGTTTTAATTAGTTGACGTTAATGTGTGTATATGTATATATATATATATATATATATATATTTATCGGAGGTGTATATACTTTAAATTATAGTTCTATATGAATATTGTTCATTTCTAAAACGGATTTTTTAGTATGGCTCGCCTCCTATTAGGCGGGTATTAATTAAAATTTTTTTAATAAAGTACTTAAATAAAAGATTTATTAGTTTTGTACAAAATAGACTAGAAATAGTCTAGGTTTAATAGACTTAAAGTATGTTACCATAGCACACCTTTATAATCGTTTAGATGAGAGGTAAATCCCGTTAATGTCAATGAATCAATCATTAATGACGTATTATATACAAGTTAATTCACTAATCTAGCTCAAACACTGCGCGGGCACTTTTTTTTACCAAAGTATTATAATAGGGGTATTCACAGTTGAGCACGGGCACTATAAGCACTTTCGTCAACAGTGAGCAACTTTTATATTATAGTCGAATAAGTTGCAATGGGCACCTTTTCCGACTTTTACATATCAAATTAATAAATTTGCATGTTTTCTTTTAAATATATTTGAATTTTAAATGTCAAAACTAAAAATATTTGACATATTGAACGGCTCAACCTGAGCTGCTTATGCATGTCAGGGGTCCAAGGAAGGCAGATGGGCAAGTGAGCAGCTTTACAATAATTCTGCCAACCATATGTTTAAGGATCTGACAACTTGGGAAAACCAGCTATTTGCAGAGCCCCAAAATATCTGGCAACGTTGCAAACACACCCTAGGCATGCGCATGACGAAGAAAAACGTCTGTAAACATTATCGCCGTGAAGGGTAGCTAACCGTAAACCAACGATATCTTCGCTGTAAACGTATTCGTACGCATTTTCGCACAGATACATGCGATTTTTTCAATGCAGTTGGCAGTTATTGGGCAAAGGACTAGCGGCATCTGGTTTTGCCATTTACGTGTTCTTAGAACTGAAAACTTTGTAGAAATCTCTGAAACTATAAAAAAACAGTGTTAGAAATAGTCATCTGAAAAAAGAGCCTTTTGAAATGCAGTTCGGTTTTATCTTGAATGCATTGTTCCGAAAGTAACGGTATCGGCTTGTTGTGTGGTGGTGTGTGCTAGTTTATATGTTTTTATTTGTTAGGTTAACTATTGCCAATCGATAATCTCCATCTAAATCCGAAAACAGTCCAAATGAAAATGAACAATCGGGGGAAGAATTAAAGTCAGTGTAAATTTTCCCCAGATGAAATGATGTGATGAAATCGATGAAGTTCAAAAAACGTGATGATGTAATATTTTCCAAATAAAATATTCGCGCAAAAGGAATAAACTTTGTTATGTTCTGTAAGTTTAAGCATTTGTATCATAGAGTAATAGATATTCCCACAATTGGCCATTGCAATCCATTCACACAGAAAAGTTTAGAAGTGAAATATTCTTTCATGAAATTATTGAAACCAGTAAACCTTTTTCCATTAACCATTTCCATTATATTTGCTGAATATCCCATCGACAAATGGAATAATTCGAAATTGAATACATTTTCACCTAAATATATGTATGTATCTACTTCCCAACTCATACATATAGCATTCAAATATATTTTATTACGTATTGTAGCGAAGCTTTTTAACTATCACAAGACCTTAGACAAGTCTTTTTCTAAATAGATAATTAGCTAAATGACATTAGTTTGGACAAGCTTAAATAGAGGGTTGGCTAAAGTTTTAAGAAACGCTGCGGATCACTTTAAGAACAAACATCGCAGCCAAATATCTGCATATGTTCACTCAGGTCATACTCTCGTTTCTATTTTTTATTATTTCCATTTTTTATTATTTATTTTACCATTCCAGTGAATTTTCAAAAATATTTTCAATATATTTTTTGCCTTGGCAAACCTAATAATATGACATTATTTTTAAAGAGAAGTTGATAAAAAAAAATGTTGTTCTGCATTTTTCAATAATTGTTCCAACTTGAAAGTTTGCTCTCAACTAGATGAAATATGCGGTGACTGAAAAACGATCGAGTGATGTCATTTTGAGTTTTTATAAAATACACTTTTATATAAATGTAAAAATCAAGGATTACAAGATGGGGAAACTCGATATTCAGCATCAGTGTGGTGGTGGAATTGTCTGACGGTATGTGTGACATACCAACCAAAGATGACATACCAACAATCACGGAAGCCTGAAAAAAAATGTAAACCCCATATTCAACTCTACACCATTTTCAATCAGACTTGAGAAAATCGTAAACAGACCTCAGAAAATCGTAAAGTGACTTGAGAAAATCGTAAAGTGACTTGAGAAAATCGTAATTGACCTAAGAAATCGTAAAGTGACTTGAGAAAATCGTAAAGTGACTTGAGAAAATCGTAAAATGACTTGAGAAAATCGTAAACAGACCTGAGAAAATCGGAAACAGACCTCAGAAAATCGTAAACAGACCTGAGAAAAGACCTCAGAAAAAAGACTTAAGAACCGAACTCGGTAGAATAATGAAATTTAAAGTTTTTCTGATTTTCTGATAAACAATAATATATTTAAATATTCAATATTTAATAATAAATTGTTAATAATACATATATTCTATGATCCTACTCGCATATCTTGTAGGGTCGGCGCATCTCCATGGAAAATGGAGCTGTGTTGGATTCCACGTGAACAGTCGGCCACTGTAATTGTCTCCTTAGCCTGCTCTGAATGATCCTCTTTGTCATCATTCTTTGGATCATTCAGAGCAGGCTAAGGAGACAATAACGATCGGACAACAATCGGATTGGTGAAAGATAAAGACAGTGCCTACTTTTCCTCTAGAACTTAGAAATATCTTTAATTTTGTGGTTTAAAATTGGGATATTTTGTCAAAAACTCGAATTTGACAGATAACAAATATTTTTGCACATGTCTCTATTGTATTTTACAATGCATGCTTCGATTGTATTTTACTCTAAAGAAGCGATTACTCTATACCTTTTTCAAGCAAAATGCGAAAATCAAAGAACTATTTGCGATAATCAAAAAATGATTTGCGACAAGCAAAAAGTGATTTAATCCGAGCATAAAGTGATTTGCGACTAGCATAAAGTGACTTGCGACAAGCATAACGTGATTTGCGACAAGAATAAAGTGATTTGCGACAGCAAAAATAAATTTAATCCAATCAAAAACAAATTTGATCCAAGAGAAAATCAAATTACGACAAGCAAGACTCCGACTTGCGACAACGAAATTAAGAATTGCGACAACGAAAAAAGGAATTGCGACAACGATAATCAGAATTGCGACAACGAAAATAAGAATTGCGACAACGATAATCAAAATTCAAAAAAAAAAATTGAATTACGAGCGCAATTCTGTTTTGATTGTCGCAATTCTGATTATCGTTGTCGCAATTCCTTTTTTCGTTGTCGCAAGTCGAAATTTTGCTTGTCGCAATTGGATTTTCTCTGGGATCAAATTTGTTTTTGATTGGATTAAATTTATTTTTGCTGTCGCAAATCACTTTATTCTTGTCGCAAATCACGTTATGCTTGTCGCAAGTCACTTTATGCTAGTCGCAAATCACTTTATGCTCGTACTAAATCACTTTTTGCTTGTCGCAAATCATTTTTTGATTATCGCAAATAGTTCTTTGATTTTCGGATTTCTGCTTGAAAAGGTGTAGTCCTTGGGTCTGCTTCTTAATTGCCAATTGAGCTCAAAGTAGCACCGGTTGGCAAGAGGTATGCTTCGCTTGATCTCCAGGCGACTATTCTCCTTATTGAATATTTGCTTTATATGGGAGGTGGGCCTGTCCGTTGACCGATTAGAAATACAAATTTTGAAGTTTGTAGTTTTTACCATTTCTTCAGAAAACTGATTTCTACATACAGACGGACCTATATATACTTTTCCATATCTTATTGTTATTAATATTATATAACTATATTGAAATTTAAAGGGAAGATGATAAAGTGGGCCTTATACTCTCATCCACAAATTTTTGCACACTCAAAAGATAACAGACGCTAGGTCTGTGGAAAACTCTTCTTGCCCGATTTTTGGTTTATAGTTTTTGAATTTCTGAGTGACCCTTGAAACCACAGATTAATGTGCTTTAAACGTGATTTTGACAGCACAATAACGTCGCTTTCTTATGGCCCGATTAGTCAACGCATAGCATGGCATGGCATGATGGCCCGATTAGTCAACGCATAGCATGGCATACGCATGGACGCATAGAAGCGATTACTCAAGTCCTATGCTATGTTGGGAAAAGGAGTTGCCATATGCGAATGTTAAATTTTAAATTTATATTGAATAGTTTTTCGTTATGGTAACATCGGAGAAATTACAAATTTGCATTATTTAACCACAAAGTACGCAAAATTAAAAAATACAAACGTAAATCTATATTTATCTAGACTACTTCCCAATTCAATTTCTCCAGTGTTACCATAACGAAAAACTATTCATTATAGATTTAAAATTTAACATTCGCATACCATAACGAAAAACTATTCATTATAAATTTAAAATTTAACATTCGCATATGGCAACTCCTTTACCCAACATAGCATAGGACTTGAGTAATCGCTCCTATGCGTCCATGCGTATGCCATGCTATGCGTTGACTAATCGGACCTTTAGCCCAGGTATTTCAGTTTGTGATTTGATATAATGTGGGAAACACATTCGATGCGGCATCGACTTTTCGTCAAACGTCATAAAATATACATTACACATTAGTTGTAGTTTTGTGTGGGCACACATTCGATTCGGCAGCTACTACCTACACGACGACAACATTACATCGAAGGGAATTGTCGTGTTTCCAGATATAGTGATTATTTTGAATGTGACGAGAAAACATGTTGTTTAAATAATTTAAACTTACTGATAAAAACTATCAAACCATCAATATTTAACATATGATAGTTCAAATTTCCAAAATTAATTAAAGACGAAGAAGAGAATTTTAATAACTGACATATGTAGTTGTCTCTCAAATTAGAAATAAATTTTAGTTGACTACTGCGACGGACGACAATTTTTAGCATGTTGTCGTTTGACGTAATGTCGTTGCCGCATCGAATGTGTTTCCCACATAAATCGACAATAGCAACTTCATTTTTCAGTGGTGTTTTCATGAAGTCGAAATGGCTCTGAAACCACAGATTACTGTGCTGAAACTTCCATACGGAGTAGGATCACAGATAACCAGATGTGAAACTTCTTATTTTGTATGACTGTGGTCGAGAATTTTCTAAAGTTGTTTGTGTGAAAACTACAACTTGCCGCCCCTCGAAACTTGAAATGCCACCACGGAATGTTAGCTCAACGACCAATAATTCACCATATCGTTTTCTTGTTCTTCTTTTCTAAAAATGTTTAAATTCGATATATTCTATAGTTTGAAGTAAATATATTTTCGATTTCTAATGAAAATATTAATTGTAAAAAATTACTATAAGATTTACCAAAATTCCACTTGTCCCGTAATCTATATATATATAAAAATGAATGTCTGTATGTATGTACCTTATAGAATCGTAAACTATGCATTTGATCGCGATGAAACTTTTCTGAGGTGTGGTAGGCGTGGTCGCGGTTTTCAAAAAAAAATCTCGAGAATGTAATAAATTACAACTTTTATAAGCAGAAAACCGCACTACAGTTCGTTACAGTTTAAATTTCACTGTAGTTCCACAGTTGGAGAAGAAAATTTTAATTTTGTAGTTTTACAGTTAGAGAACAACTGAAAAGGTAGATTTACGCACATGCTCTTTCATTTAATGAAGAATAATTGTTTAGAATTATTTTGCTATATGAAATAGGTGGACACGGCAAACGCTAGTTTTGATATAAATGATAAATAGAAATTCAATTTTGAGATTTCAGAACAAAACCCAATTCAGGTAATTATTTCTAAATACATAAACAGCTGACCTGTTTTTCACCAAAAAATGATTAAAGCGTTGCCACTTTCTGTATAAAATTAGGTGAAATTTAATTAATAAATATATATATTTTTTAAATTCTCATCGAATATATAAATTTTTTAGTTTTCAATAACAATAACTTTTTGTTACTGACTAAATAACATGATGTAAATATTGTCAAGGAAGTATTATGAAATATTTTTGGATTACACCACGATTTGCATGAAACCTCGGGCGAAACATCTGGTAGTACTGATAATTTGAAGTTTCTCAGTTGAACTCATATATACAATGCGTGTAACCAACTGTCAAGAGTTTCACATCTGGTTATCTGTGGTAGGAACTCTAATTACATTCTCTTGTTTTTTTAATGTTATGAGTGACTGTTTCCATGTAACCATGTAAAAAGTTCGTAGAATTTTGTGTAAATACGGATGCTCGGAATACATTAATAAAGTATAAATAATATTCATTATATTCCATTCATATTATACAGTAGCTCATTGACAAAATGTAATCCATATATTACAGAAATGATGAACATGGTGGATTGTGTGGTCAAACTACAACAGCAGCTGAACCGAATGTTCTTAGTAACATTGCTACAAAGCAAACTACTTCGAATCGAAATCTGCATAAGAAGTCATATATCCGTACGCAACCTCCTTCTAAGCCGCCTCCTTCTATAAAACAGCAGATTCCTCCCCAACTCAAGCCGAATGTTCTCTTAGTTCATCCTGCAGAAGAACGGCATCCATTGCAACGTTCAGCTACTCTGCCGGCCAATACTAAGCGTTTAGAAATTCGAAATCGAGTCACATTTCGTTTGTCCTCCGTGGGAATAGTTGAGAATAGCAACAACGTCAATAGTAGTTTGAAACAAGTAGCTCATCAGGCAAATATTAAAATGTCATCGGAAGATCTTCTACAACCTGGACACGTTGTGAAGGAACGATGGAAGGTATATATAGTAGATATTGTGGAAATGCTTATTTTTGCAAGGCACATTGCTTTTTTACAGGTGGTGCGAAAGATTGGTGGCGGCGGTTTCGGCGAAATATATGAAGGGCAAGATTTGATCACACGTGAACAGGTTGCTCTTAAAGTGGAATCAGCACGTCAGCCTAAGCAAGTTCTAAAAATGGAGGTGGCCGTGTTGAAAAAACTACAAGGCAAAGAACATGTTTGTCGATTTATTGGCTGTGGACGCAACGATCGTTTTAATTATGTTGTTATGCAGCTGCAAGGGAAAAATTTAGCTGAATTACGTAGGGCGCAACCACGTGGAGCATTTTCTTTGAGTACTACATTACGGTTAGGTTTACAAATTCTGAAGGCAATTGAATCAATACATTCTGTGGGATTTTTACATCGTGATATTAAGCCTGTATGTCTAATATATACTTTGCTCATTATTATTACACTTATTTACAAACATTTTTATGCATTTTTCATTTTTAGAGCAACTTTTCAATTGGTCGACTTCCTTACAATTGTAGGCGCGTTTATATGTTAGATTTCGGCTTGGCGCGTCAGTATACCACTGGGACTGGTGAAGTGCGTTGTCCCCGTGCTGCGGCTGGCTTCCGTGGCACTGTGAGATATGCATCAATTAACGCACACAGAAATCGAGAAATGGGTAGACATGACGATCTTTGGTCTTTATTTTACATGCTAGTCGAATTTGTGAATGGTCAATTGCCATGGCGGAAAATAAAAGATAAGGAGCAAGTTGGTTTAACAAAAGAAAAATATGATCATCGAATATTACTGAAACATTTACCTTCCGACCTCAAACAATTTTTAGAACACATTCAATCTTTAACTTATGCAGATCGCCCTGACTATACTGTAAGTAGATCATTTTAACTCTTTGTATAACTATATATACAGTTATGGACATAGATATAGTGCACTTTTAATATGTATTCCTGTCATTATTATTACCAATATATAAAGCATATTTTCTTGTCGCGGAGTAGATTTATTAGTAAAAATTAAGAGCAGGTTTGGATAAATAATATTTTTTAATAATACTGCAGGACAATGTGGCACCATTCATAAGATATGGTAATTAGGTAAACATAAACTGCCAAATAGCTGTAAAATTTAAATATACAGCTGACCAGTCCCGGTTTTAGCAAATAGAAAATCTTTGGACTGGGGTTAAGCCCGCAAACTTTATTTTCTTCTGAGCAGGAGTCAACAGTTGGTTGTGAGATTACGTCGTAGGTGTCAGTATTTAAAATTGAGATGAAAGTACCAAATATTAATCAATTTCTATATATTTCGATTTTCTTTGTACATGTGTGCACTTTCTCTGTCCAACCAAAAGCGCTGCTGCATTATCTTAATACGTTTAAAAAAAATATGTATATATTTTTGTATTAGTTGTTTGTCGTTCTCTTAATTCATTATGCTACACATATTTTATTTACTTCAAAGAAAGACTATTTAAGAAAACTTTTTTTTTTTAATCTATTTCTATTCTATTTAAATAATAATAAGCAAATTTGATTACATAAATTTAACAGAGTTATTTTGAACTTCATTAAGTCCAAAAATACAATGAACATATTTAAATGAACATTAACAACAACTTAAATATAAAATAATAACAAACTTAAAATAGCTATATGTACATACTTATTATCTAAATGGTAAATCTAGTGTATGATATCTTTTAAGTCTTTTAATTTCATTAGTATCATCAAGAAGTCTTATAGCTAGAGTATTGGTGTGATTACTAAGTCTAATAAGGTATCTTGCGGTGAAGTTATTTATTTCTTTTTTAACAAAAGAGACATTGAGATCTTTATGGATTTGAATGTTTGTGACAAACCAAGGTGCATTAGTAATTTGCCTTAATATTTTGGATTGAAAACGTTGTAAAATTTCAATATTTGAATTACTTGCTGTACCCCATAATTGAATTCCATATGTCCATACAGGTTTCAGTATGGTTTTATAGAGCAGTAATTTATTGTTAAGACTTAATTCAGATTTTGGATTAAGTAACCAGTACATTCTTTTGGATTTCAAATTAAGCTGGAGACGTTTAGCTTTAATATGATTTTTCCACGTTAGCCTCCTATCGAGATGCAGTCCTAGATATTTAATGCTGTCACAATTAGGAATTTCAGAGTTATTTAGAAAAACTGCAGGGCAGTTTCCTTTTTTTAAAGCGAAAGTTACATGAGCCGATTTTGAAGTATTTATTTTAATATTCCACGTTGTTAACCATAACTGAATTTTGTTGAGTGCATATTGAACTAGATTTGAAGCCACAGTTGCAGATTCATTTGAAGCAACTACAGCAGTGTCATCAGCATATGTAGCTGTAGTTACCAAATCTGTTATAGGCATGTCTGAAGTAAAGATCGTAAACAGAACCGGTCATAAGAGCATAAGAGCATAAGATATTGATATTATTTAGATATTATTTGCTTAATATCAGATGTTTCATCATTGATTTTAACATAAAAACAACGATTTTCTAAGTACGATTTTAATACTAAGTAAACTGGAGCAGGAATGAGTTTTTTTTAGCTTAAATAATAGACCACTATGCCAGACTCGATCAAAAGCTTGCTGAACATCCAAAAACACACCAGAACAATATTTTTTGGTTTCCAGAGAATCAATAATGACATTTACGATACGATGGCATTGTTCAGGTGTGCCGTGATTACTTCGAAATCCAAATTGATATTCAGGTATAATATGCTGTTTTTCAAGAATAGGTAACATTCTTCTTAAAAATATTCTTTCAAATACTTTCGAGAATGTTACTAATAAACTTATCGGTCTATAGGACGAGACAACGTTCTCTGGTTTGTTAGGCTTGAGAATCATAATTATTTCAGCACACTTCCACTGGCTTGGAAATTGACAAAGTCTTAATATAGTATTATATATAAGCGTTAGTAACAGAATACCTTTATTAGGTAAAGATTTAAGTACTTTGGCATCCAACTTGTCAAATCCAGGAGTTTTGGTGTTATTCAACATCTTTATTTCAGAACGAACTTCATTAGGGGAAATATGTTTCAATGGCAAATCCATTTGACAGGGAATGTCTAAAAAGTTCACAATATCGGTGGTAGTGTTATTTATATCAAATGGTTGAAAACTTTGTTCTAAGTGTTCAGCAAAAGCCTTAACTTTAGACAAGCTTGATCTGCACCAAGTTCCGCTAGCGTCTTTTATTGGAACGTTACGTTTTCTAGGACGTTTTAAATATTTAGTAGCTCTCCAAAGTTCGTTATTGCAACAGTTCAGATTTTTCAAATAATTTCCTAGAGAATCATTTTTAATTTCATGAAGTCGTCGTTTCAGTTGATTTGATGCAAAATTAAGGTTACTTTTATCTCTCGGATTTCTGCTTATTTTCCAAATTCTTCTTAATCGCCTCTTATTTCTGATTAATTCTCTTATTTCACTAGATATGATAACAGTGTTATTATTTTGAATAGGTTAATTGATTGGTGTTGATAAAAGGCTGCTTCATGAATTAAACTCGTGAAGTTTTCAACTGCATTGTCAAGTTCGCTACCACACTTTAACGCTATATTAAGATTATTGTTTTTATCTATCCAGTATTGAAAGGATTTAGTATCAGTTTTTGAGGAAAAGAGTTTGTTGGAATTACAGTTTAAAGTGTTCAACGTCGTATTAAAATTCATGATGATGGCTGAATGTTCTGAACTTAAATCATCATTATCTATGATATCTAGGAGGTGGTTCGCGATCCCATGGTAAACAAAGAAGTCAAGCAAATCAGGTATTTTTCTAGGGTCACTGGGCCAAGTGGGCCTACCAGTCGATAATGTAGAGTAATGGTTGTTTGATATGAAATAGTTCTTTTCCCTTAGAATTAGCTAGTCTTGAACCCCACCAAGGATGTTTTGAGTTATAATCTCCACCAACTATAAATTTAGCACCAAGATTTTTAAAGAATGCTTCATATTGTGAACAGCTTATGTTATATCTTGGAGGGCAATAAATAGCAACAATTGAAATATCGAAATTGTTACACTTGATTTTAACTCCCGCAGCTTGAAGATAAGTTTTACAAACAGCGTCTATGTCTTCAAATTTTAAAGTAGATTTTATTATTATTGCTGCACCAGCATGCGCTTTATCATCTGGGTGATTAGCAGAAATAACATCAAAGCCTCTGATTTTTAAATGAGATCGAGAGGTAAAATGAGATTCAGATATCAATAATATGTCAATAAAATGTAAATGCAAGAACATTTCTATTTCTTGGGCATGACTGGAAAGCCCATTGGCATTCCATGCTGCGATTCTAAGATCTATTTGCATAATTTATTAATAAGTATTGACATCATATTCATTAATGAATTGGTTAATTCAATTTGCTTATTTAGTGCTACTTCAATCCTATTCATAATGTCATTATTATTTTGATTTTTTACCACTTGCGCAAAAGACATATTATTAAAGTTATTGTTGATATTTTCTTTATTATCACTAGTGTCTGTGTTAATGTATTCTTGCTGGACAGAAGAGAATTGAGTATTACGATGATTTTCCAATTTTTTGTTGTTTATCATATTAGACGATTTCTTTTGGAGAATCTCTTGGTAGACTTTACATCCCTTATAATTCGCAGTATGATTTTGTAGACAATGAACACACCGCGGTGGTGAATTAATATCTTTCCTACATTCAGCTGTGGGGTGATCAAGTCCACATTTAACACATCTATATGGTTTACTACAATAGGATATAGTGTGACCAAATTGTTGAGATCGATAGCATTGAATTAATTCATGGGTTTTGAGTGGTGGCTCAATTTTAACTATGCAGTTATTAATATGTACAATATCATAAACTGCTTTATTATTTGTATTTGGAGTTAGATCGACAAAAAACATAGATAAGGGATTTTTCGTCACGCGGCTTTTGATGTTGGTAACATTTCTAGCTTCGTGACCATTTGACAGCAGATCATCTTTAATGTCATCAATTGGTGTTGAGTGATGTAAACCCTTAATATATACTCTATATGCTCTCTCTTGTTTTAGTTGATAGGTGTGGAAAATTACCTTGCTTGTATCAAAGTATTTAATAATTTTTCTATATGAATCAACAGTTTTTACCATTAACCTAACTTGATCATCCTTAAGTGATTTATAAGTAAATTCATTTTTAGGTATAATAGTACAAATATTACTTATCATAGCACAAATATCTTTAACACTAGGAATAAATATAGGAGGAGGCTTAGGAGCTCCAGCTGCACTCATAACTTCTGTAGATGGTTCTTCTTCGTCTACTTCTAAAGCTGCAAACTTATTTGCAGACGTTGCATTACGGGATGTTGTTGGTTTATCGGCCACAAATGGTTTTTTATTCCTTATGGCTTTTGGTGAATTTTCCGCATGACGTTTATGCGATTGTTTGCTGGGAACACTTTGCCAGGTCAAGAGGCGTTCATCACCGTCGTCACTCACATCGTCATCCATTTTTAAGTGTTTTTGGTTTTTTTATTATTATTTTTTTTTTTACAATTCTCACTAGAAAGTGTTTTTTATAATTTTGGCTTTCTATATTGTTTTTATTCACAATTAAGCACAATAAATTTTTAGAATTAACACGTGTTAAATTTTCTTTGACTTCGCACGTGCGTTGTCATCGACGTCAAATTTGAAGAATACTTTGAAACTAATTATAAATATAAGTGCATTTTTTTCTGTACGGTAGATAAAACTTAATGTTGTAACCTTTCTAGATGTTAATTGGACTTTTCGAGCGTTGCATGAAACGGCGAGGCGTTAAAGAATCAGATCCCTATGATTGGGAGAAAGTTGATGCTGTTGGTACTGGGACAAATAGTCAGTCTTCAAACCAGCAGGCACAAGCTAAAAATGAATATCTCCATGGAAATATTACTCAAATGACGGTAGCAGCATCAAATGCGAGTGGAACAGAATATGTAAAATAATTGTTTATATATAATGGTTTTTCATTTAAATGCTTTTGTATTTAGATGAGACGTCGAAATGAAATTGATACTGTTCAGCTGGCATCTACAGAACCAGTTAATAATCTTAAGGAGAAAGTAAGTTTCACTGAAATTAAATAAGGAGAGTAGACGGTTTAGAGGTCTTGGCTTACCAGTCTGATATGCCTTTTACAATTCCAGCTCCAAGAATATTCATTTATCTTAACGGTTTATATCTCTGCACACATTTTTTTCATATTCGGCATAAATCTGTAGGTCTATGCCACTGGAGTAGAACATTACAAACGCACAAGACCAATAATTGTGTATATCTCTTGAAAGCCCTTCGGGGATATATCTTCACAAATTTTTTTGTATTTGATTTCAAGAGTTTAACTTTACGCAATTCTATTTCAGATGGATAATAATTGTAATGCCACATCTCCTCAAATAGATGTTGTAATGCAAAACGTAACGGCTCTCAATCAAAACAATAGCACAAAGCAGCAGAACCTTGAAGGCTCCCGAATTGTTACAACATCAGATCAGAGGCAACAGTACCAAGGTACCGATACTGCTGCTTTAAATGTAGTGATGTTTCCTAGTGGTCTTATGAAATCATCGACAACGGTAACAGTTCCCAATTTAAATCGAGATTGTCATTCAATTCAAAATTTACATAAGCTACAAGCTGGTCAACAGTTCAGCAAAAATACACACAGTCACTCTATTCCACTTAATCCTATCTCCGTTAGTATTCAAATGCATTTCAATAATAGTTGAACAAATTTGAAAATATATATTTATTATCAGTTACAGTATCAAAACATAGTAATTGATGCATTAATAGAAAGTGGAGGGTCCAGCACGTCAGCAAAACATGCTCGATTGAAAAAGGATGGTACCAGTGACGTGGGAAATGTTTCTGCCGTGGTTAGCGCCAATTCATTGGATGCAGAGCTACCAATAAGTAAACTGTTGGTGGGAGCTGACACGTCTATTGGAGTTAATGGTGAATTAATTACAGCTTTAAAAAGAACAGCGCCCAATAAGCGTTCATCATCTCAAATAGAAGAACCAGATGCTGTAATGATGGTGGTTAACAGTTTTCCAGAAAAATTTGAAAAATCATCAATCAGTGGACCAAATAAGCGTAGCAATGGTGACGAAAAAGCTAAATCTACATATGGTCGATTACGTGTGTTAGCAGCACCTCCCACTAGTGGTCATGAACTGATCGGGGGTGGTGTAAGTTTGGGAGTAAGTACGACTACGAAAGAAAATACATCTGCTCAACAGGACAACGATGCATCTATTGATGCTGCAAGTGCCGCCGTTGTTGGAGGCAATGCCGCGTCTGCAGCATCATCAACCCAGAGATTGGCTGGTCAGCGTAGTCATCATTTCTTGTCGCATGTTAACTCTTTGGGACATGCACCGACTAATCGGCGGTCGGCGACTTCTACAAATTTGCGACTCTCATCTGGTACAGGGTCAACGCAAAGACTAAGTAGTGGTGGAACAACGCGAGGAAGTACAGGTGGCGATCATTCAGTTACTCAATTCGCCTTAATTGATGATGAAAATGTTTCGGCTCTGCAGCAAGAAACAAAAGGGGGTGGTGCCCTCACTTTGGCCTCACAGTGGAAAAGTCAGTTTGATGATTCCGAAGAAACAACTGATAACGAGTGGAAACAGGAACCACAGGTATTAATAAAAATTTAATTATATTATATTACCAAAACCAGAGTAAAACAATAATGATGAAATGCTTAAAATGTCTAAGAGGACCATATTGGTTAACAACAAATTTAAATCTCCTTTAATACTAATAAATATATGTACATCTTTGTCATTGTTTGTTTTCTCATGCCCGCTGTGAAGCCATTTATAGCCAAAAGTTATGACCGTGACGCCATAGAAAGTAGAATGAAAAGAATCTATAAATAAAATGTGTAGGCATGGCTGTGAGCGGGTCCATCCATTATCTGTCGGACCACCATTAAAACATACTGTTCAAATTTTAAAAATTATCGGTCAAAGAGATTTCACATCAAGTCTTTTTGTAAATTTATGAGGGCAGGTCCATTTTATTTCGCCTATTCGCCATTAAAACATACAAAATTTGGACAGATTTTTTAGTGTGGTTATAATATAACAAAGTAAATGATTTTATTGTTCGTACTTTTATTACCTAATTTTGTAATATTTCATTGTTTAAGAAGGACGACAAACATCACATTTCATTTGTTATTGTAGCTACTGTTGTTGTCGCCCAAGAGAAGAAGTTTGGTAGAAAACTTAAATAAACTTGGAGACGCATTCGGCTAAAAGCTGAAAATACAACTCTCGAGCTGAAAATACCACTCACGAGCCGTATTTTTATAACTCCTGAGCGATTCGAGTGAGTGTAAAAATACGAATCGCTCAAGAGTGGAAAATATACGGATCGTGAGCAGGTCCCTATTTCAGAGATGAAGTACGAACGATTGGTATTTCGAGCGATATTTTACGAACTCTGCTGCCTAACCGTTTGTCCGATTATCATGAAATGTTGACATCTTATTCCTGACTGCCATGAGACCAAGATATGCTATTTTTTAAATTAATTTATGTAACCAAATCAGTAATTTCATAACTTTAACCACAGTGAAATCGCCCACACAGTGACGGTGCTACCCGGGTACTGCCCGGCTATTCGAGCGCCCGGGTATTGTGAGCTACCCGGGTAAAAATCGAGAGCCCTAATTTTTTTTTTTTTTTTTTTGTAAATATTCTTTTATTTGCAATCTATTTAAATATTAATAAGCAAATTTGATTACATAAATTTAACAGAGTTATTTTGAACTTCATTAAGTCCAAAAATACAATGAACATATTTAAATGAACATTAACAACAACTTAAATATAAAATAATAACAAACTTAAAATAGCTATATGTACATACTTATTATCTAAATGGTAAATCTAGTGTATGATATCTTTTAAGTCTTTTAATTTCATTAGTATCATCAAGAAGTCTTATAGCTAGAGTATTGGTGTGATTACTAAGTCTAATAAGGTATCTTGCGCTGAAGTTATTTATTTCTTTTTTAACAAAAGAGACATTGAGATCTTTATGGATTTGAATGTTTGTGACAAACCAAGGTGCATTAGTAATTTGCCTTAATATTTTGGATTGAAAACGTTGTAAAATTTCAATATTTGAATTACTTGCTGTACCCCATAATTGAATTCCATATGTCCATACAGGTTTCAGTATGGTTTTATAGAGCAGTAATTTATTATTAAGGCTTAATTCAGATTTTGGATTAAGTAACCAGTACATTCTTTTGGATTTCAAATTAAGCTGGAGACGTTTAGCTTTAATATGATTTTTCCACGTTAGCCTCCTATCGAGATGCAGTCCTAGATATTTAATGCTGTCACAATTTGGAATTTCAGAGTTATTTAGAAAAACTGCAGGGCAGTTTCCTTTTTTTAAAGCGAAAGTTACATGAGCCGATTTTGAAGTATTTATTTTAATATTCCACGTTGTTAACCATAACTGAATTTTGTTGAGTGCAGATTGAACTAGACTAGAAGCCACAGTTGCAGATTCATTTGAAGCAAGTACAGCAGTGTCATCAGCATATGTAGCTGTAGTTACCAAATCTGTTATAGGCATGTCTGAAGTAAAGATCGTAAACAGAACCGGTCCTAAGACACTGCCTTGTGGCACACCTGCTCTTATTTGCTTAATATCAGATGTTTCATCATTGATTTTAACATAAAAACAACGATTTTCTAAGTACGATTTTAATACTAAGTAAACTGGAGCAGGAAGGAGTTTTTTTAGCTTAAATAATAGACCACTATGCCAGACTCGATCAAAAGCTTGCTGAACATCCAAAAACACACCAGAGCAATATTTTTTGGTTTCCAGAGAATCAATAATGACATTTACGATACGATGGCATTGTTCAGGTGTGCCGTGATTACTTCGAAATCCAAATTGATATTCAGGTATAATATGCTGTTTTTCAAGAATAGGTAACATTCTTCTTAAAAATATTCTTTCAAATACTTTCGAGAATGTTACTAATAAACTTATCGGTCTATAGGACGAGACAACGTTCTCTGGTTTGTTAGGCTTGAGAATCATAATTATTTCAGCACACTTCCACTGACTTGGAAATTGACAAAGTCTTAATATAGTATTATATATAAGCGTTAGTAACAGAATACCTTTATTTGGTAAAGATTTAAGTACTTTGGCATCCAACTTGTCAAATCCAGGAGTTTTGGTGTTATTCAACATCTTTATTTCAGAACGAACTTCATTAGGGGAAATATGTTTCAATGGCAAATCCATTTGACAGGGAATGTCTAAAAAGTTCACAATATCGGTGGTAGTGTTATTTATATCAAATGGTTGAAAACTTTGTTCTAAGTGTTCAGCAAAAGCCTTAACTTTAGACAAGCTTGATCTGCACCAAGTTCCGCTAGCGTCTTTTATTGGAACGTTACGTTTTCTAGGACGTTTTAAATATTTAGTAGCTCTCCAAAGTTTGTACTCATCGTTATTGCAACAGTTCAGATTTTTCAAATAATTTCCTTTTTTTTTTTTTTTTTGTAAATATTCTTTTATTTGCAATCTATTTAAATAATAATAAGCAAATTTGATTACATAAATTTAACAGAGTTATTTTGAACTTCATTAAGTCCAAAAATACAATGAACATATTTAAATGAACATTAACAACAACTTAAATATAAAATAATAACAAACTTAAAATAGCTATATGTACATACTTATTATCTAAATGGTAAATCTAGTGTATGATATCTTTTAAGTCTTTTAATTTCATTAGTATCATCAAGAAGTCTTATAGCTAGAGTATTGGTGTGATTACTAAGTCTAATAAGGTATCTTGCGCTGAAGTTATTTATTTCTTTTTTAACAAAAGAGACATTGAGATCTTTATGGATTTGAATGTTTGTGACAAACCAAGGTGCATTAGTAATTTGCCTTAATATTTTGGATTGAAAACGTTGTAAAATTTCAATATTTGAATTACTTGCTGTACCCCATAATTGAATTCCATATGTCCATACAGGTTTCAGTATGGTTTTATAGAGCAGTAATTTATTGTTAAGACTTAATTCAGATTTTGGATTAAGTAACCAGTACATTCTTTTGGATTTCAAATTAAGCTGGAGACGTTTAGCTTTAATATGATTTTTCCACGTTAGCCTCCTATCGAGATGCAGTCCTAGATATTTAATGCTGTCACAATTAGGAATTTCAGAGTTATTTAGAAAAACTGCAGGGCAGTTTCCTTTTTTTAAAGCGAAAGTTACATGAGCCGATTTTGAAGTATTTATTTTAATATTCCACGTTGTTAACCATAACTGAATTTTGTTGAGTGCAGATTGAACTAGATTTGAAGCCACAGTTGCAGATTCATTTGAAGCAAGTACAGCAGTGTCATCAGCATATGTAGCTGTAGTTACCAAATCTGTTATAGGCATGTCTGAAGTAAAGATCGTAAACAGAACCGGTCCTAAGACACTGCCTTGTGGCACACCTGCTCTTATTTGCTTAATATCAGATGTTTCATCATTGATTTTAACATAAAAACAACGATTTCCTAAGTACGATTTTAATACTGGGTAAACTGGAGCAGGAAGGAGTTTTTTTAGCTTAAATAATAGACCACTATGCCAGACTCGATCAAAAGCTTGCTGAACATCCAAAAACACACCAGAGCAATATTTTTTGGTTTCCAGAGAATCAATAATGACATTTACGATACGATGGCATTGTTCAGGTGTGCCGTGATTACTTCGAAATCCAAATTGATATTCAGGTATAATATGCTGTTTTTCAAGAATAGGTAACATTCTTCTTAAAAATATTCTTTCAAATACTTTCGAGAATGTTACTAATAAACTTATCGGTCTATAGGACGAGACAACGTTCTCTGGTTTGTTAGGCTTGAGAATCATAATTATTTCAGCACACTTCCACTGACTTGGAAATTGACAAAGTCTTAATATAGTATTATATATAAGCGTTAGTAACAGAATACCTTTATTTGGTAAAGATTTAAGTACTTTGGCATCCAACTTGTCAAATCCAGGAGTTTTGGTGTTATTCAACATCTTTATTTCAGAACGAACTTCATTAGGGGAAATATGTTTCAATGGCAAATCCATTTGACAGGGAATGTCTAAAAAGTTCACAATATCGGTGGTAGTGTTATTTATATCAAATGGTTGAAAACTTTGTTCTAAGTGTTCAGCAAAAGCCTTAACTTTAGACAAGCTTGATCTGCACCAAGTTCCGCTAGCGTCTTTTATTGGAACGTTACGTTTTCTAGGACGTTTTAAATATTTAGTAGCTCTCCAAAGTTTGTACTCATCGTTATTGCAACAGTTCAGATTTTTCAAATAATTTCCTAGAGAATCATTTTTAATTTCATGAAGTCGTCGTATCAGTTGATTTGATGCAAAATTAAGGTTACTTTTATCTCTCGGATTTCTGCTTATTTTCCAAATTCTTCTTAATCGCCTCTTATTTCTGATTAATTCTCTTATTTCTCTAGATATGGTAACAGTGTTATTATTTTGAATAGGTTAATTGATTGGTGTTGATAAAAGGCTGCTTCATGAATTAAACTCGTGAAGTTTTCAACTGCATTGTCAAGTTCGCTACCACACTTTAACGCTATATTAAGATTATTGTTTTTATCTATCCAGTATTGAAAGGATTTAATATCAGTTTTTGAGGAAAAGAGTTTGTTGGAATTACAGTTTAAAGTGTTCAACGTCGTATTAAAATTCATGATGATGGCTGAATGGTCTGAACTTAAATCATCATTATCTATGATATCTAGGAGGTGGTTCGCGATCCCATGGTAAACAAAGAAGTCAAGCAAATCAGGTATTTTTCTAGGGTCACTGGGCCATGTGGGCCTACCAGTCGATAATGTAGAGTAATGGTTGTTTGATATGCATTTGAATAGTTCTTTTCCCTTAGAATTAGCTAGTCTTGAACCCCACCAAGGATGTTTTGAGTTATAATCTCCACCAACTATAAATTTAGCACCAAGATTTTTAAAGAATGCTTCATATTGTGAACAGCTTATGTTATATCTTGGAGGGCAATAAATAGCAACAATTGAAATATCGAAATTGTTACACTTGATTTTAACTCCCGCAGCTTGAAGATAAGTTTTACAAACAGCGTCTATGTCTTCAAATTTTAAAGTAGATTTTATTATTATAGCTGCACCAGCATGCGCTTTATCATCTGGGTGATTAGCAGAAATAACATCAAAGCCTCTGATTTTTAAATGAGATCGAGAGGTAAAATGAGATTCAGATATCAATAATATGTCAATAAAATGTAAATGCAAGAACATTTCTATTTCTTGGGCATGACGGGAAAGCCCATTGGCATTCCATGCTGCGATTCTAAGATCTATTTGCATAATTTATTAATAAGTATTGACATCATATTCATTAATGAATTGGTTAATTCAATTTGCTTATTTACTGCTACTTCAATCCTATTCATAATGTCATTATTATTTTGATTTTTTACCACTTGCGCAAAAGACATATTATTAAAGTTATTGTTGATATTTTCTTTATTATCACTAGTGTCTGTGTTAATGTATTCTTGCTGGACAGAAGAGAATTGAGTATTACGATGATTTTCCAATTTTTTGTTGTTTATCATATTAGACGATTTCTTTTGGAGAATCTCTTGGTAGACTTTACATCCCTTATAATTCGCAGTATGATTTTGTAGACAATGAACACACCGCGGTGGTGAATTAATATCTTTCCTACATTCAGCTGTGGGGTGATCAAGTCCACATTTAACACATCTATATGGTTTACTACAATAGGATATAGTGTGACCAAATTGTTGAGATCGATAGCATTGAATTAATTCATGGGTTTTGAGTGGTGGCTCAATTTTAACTATGCAGTTATTAATATGTACAATATCATAAACTGCTTTATTATTTGTATTTGGAGTTAGATCGACAAAAAACATAGATAAGGGATTTTTCGTCACGCGGCTTTTGATGTTGGTAACATTTCTAGCTTCGTGACCATTTGACAGCAGATCATCTTTAATGTCATCAATTGGTGTTGAGTGATGTAAACCCTTAATATATACTCTATATGCTCTCTCTTGTTTTAGTTGATAGGTGTGGAAAATTACCTTGCTTGTATCAAAGTATTTAATAATTTTTCTATATGAATCAACAGTTTTTACCATTAACCTAACTTGATCATCCTTAAGTGATTTATAAGTAAATTCATTTTTAGGTATAATAGTACAAATATTACTTATCATAGCACAAATATCTTTAACACTAGGAATAAATATAGGAGGAGGCTTAGGAGCTCCAGCTGCACTCATAACTTCTGTAGATGGTTCTTCTTCGTCTACTTCTAAAGCTGCAAACTTATTTGCAGACGTTGCATTACGGGATGTTGTTGGTTTATCGGCCACAAATGGTTTTTTATTCCTTATGGCTTTTGGTGAATTTTCCGCATGACGTTTATGCGATTGTTTGCTGGGAACACTTTGCCAGGTCAAGAGGCGTTCATCACCGTCGTCACTCACATCGTCATCCATTTTTAAGTGTTTTTGGTTTTTTTATTTATTTTTTTTGTACAAACTTTTTTTTTTTAAAGTTTTTTATAATTTTGGCTTTCTATATTGTTTTTATTCACAATTAAGCACAATCAATTTTTAGAATTAACACGTGTTAAATTTTCTTTGACTTCGCACGTGCGTTGTCATCGACGTCAAATTTGACACTTCGATAGTGAGCCCTAATTGATATATAATTTGACATTTAAACAAAGTTCCGAAAAATGTACAGAAAGCCCAAGAATCCAAAGCCTTTGAGCTATCATAAGTTATGGGGTAGCATGCATAAGTTGTTTTTATTCCTTTTAATTCATACCATTATAATTTCTCATATCCTTGTTCTTTCGAATAAACTTTTTTCAGAGTCCTGATCATAAACGAAATAGTAAATTAGTTTCGCAATCTCAGCCAAATTTGGTGGCTAGTAAATTGCAGCAACATCATCGTCAACAACAAAGCGAGGACATACTTCCACAGACAGTAGAAACTGTTATTAGAGACACACGAAGAAAAAAGTAAGAATGCAATTTATAAATAAACAATAGCCAAGACAATTCTGTCAAATTATGTACACATTTATTTTTTTATATATTTATTAGATGTAACTTGAATATCGCAGGTATAGAGAACTATTCAAATTTGCAAGAACTGTTACCCCACTGTTGGTCGGAGCCTGCGTTGGGTAATGTATTACGCAAAGGTTTAGAACCCCCGATTATACAGCAAGCAGCATTTGATGACACTGTAAGCGCATGTTTCATTAGTACATCTATGATGTTATTTTTGTGTTTTCATTTGCCATGTCAATGCTTTTGCTATTCATTCTCTATTTTATGTTAATATATATGTATTAGACATTTTAAGCATTGTGAGATTAATATGTACTAAAACATGTGTAATTTTTAATAAAAATAATCTTTTGTATTACATTTTATATTTATATTTTATTTAAGATATTTCGCATGGATATTACCCGAAATATCTGTGTACGAGAGGTTTTTTCCGAGGCAGCCTCATCGGCTGTAGTTCCGGTATCTTCGACCAAATCTGCGGTAATTGGATGTACTGGAGGTGATGGCAAGCATAAAACCCGTTTGGCTCTGAGCCTACACCGAAATAGTCTACCAAATGTGGTGTTTCCAGATTGTAATGATCAGCAGTTATTACAAATAATAAACTCCACTAACCCTCAACATCAAAACTGTGAAATTAAATTGGTTCCATGGAAAGTTGAAACGACTACTACATTAAGAACGACTCCTACTCCTAATGAACAGCAACCACATGAAGAACTGATGCTATTAAAGCAACAATATTGTGTGCAAAGTCTTCCCGAGAACCTAAATGCTAAGGCGTGTGACGAGACGCAAGAAGGCTGCGCTGTGAGTGGGCGACTTGAAATCCGTGTTATTCCGCAAGGTGTGCTTTTGAGAGGTTCATATTTGGAATAGCTCTTATAAATTATACAATTGTTTTTCAGAAAGTCTAAATCCGGAAGAATCTGTGTACTATGATGCATTGGCTGGTACTGCTGTAAGTTCAACTTCAATAACCAATAGCAAAACTACTCCCCACCATCAACCGCAGCAAAAACAACAGCACCATTCAATTTTAAAGACTGTACAAAACTATCATTTAAACAACCCCACAGCAGCAAAAAACAACGGCATGCGTGCCCAACTACAAAAACAAGAAGAAGAAAATACAATGGGCTTAAACAAAGTGAAATGTGAAAGATTGTTCGAAAGATGTGATGACATAAACGATGTTTTAACACATATTGAAGATATAACCAATAAGCAAGGTCCTAGAAATAATGCGGAGATTACGACGAACGAGTTACTTCCCAGAAATAATGAATACAGCTCTTCAAACTGCACCGCAAAGAAAGCGAGTCCATTTGTTGCAAATATTGCGGTTGGAACAGATATCAGTAATGAAGTAGATAATGTTGCCAAAACGGCTACGTCATCAACAGCAACAACGTCATCGTCTTTTTCAGCAGCGCCTGTAGCCGCTGGTAGCGTTTGTGTTGCAAGTGGTATGATTGCAGCTAGTAAAATTCCAATTTTAAGTCCAAATCTACGTCTATCCAAATGTGCTTCTTGGGCTGGATGTGACGTTAATGCTACGCAACACCCACAAACACAAAGTTTCGCTACAACTAGTTGTGACACAAGTATGCAACCGTTGGCTAGTGGTGGAAATGGTATTGGTATTAGCAATAGTGGTTCTTATTTTGGTGCATTTCAAAACCCTGATATGACGGATTTAACACCAGGTTTGTTATAAAGACTATTGTAAAACCTACACTTCATGGTTTCACTATTGATTTTTCTTTGACAAAAAAAAAAAAAACACTAGTTTTTAAAAAAAGTTTATTTTCTTGGGGGAAATTAGACAAAAATTTATGTATATATGTATATACACATTCAACTAAATAAACAATAAATACTACAACAATAATCACTACATAGCAGTAATTTTATTTGAATATGTGCATTAAGTATGAAGTAGAGAGATTAATTTTCTGTTTCTCTTGTTTTTTTTATATTTTGTTTTATCGCATTGTATTCTGTGTTAGTTTTTGTGTAGGGTTTCTTTAAAATAATACAAAACGGAAAACTGTGCATTTTTTCCATCGTATATAGAAAATGTAATATTAATTTTTTTAAATAACAGTAGATTTTTTTTTTCTTCTGCATACATCAACCAGCTTTAAGGCGTCGTCGGGAGTCAGGCGATAAATATGTTACAGATCCGGCGCAATTAAATCTACGTTTTACACGGCCTCGATCTAGAAACGCAAGTCGGTAAGATACGATTCATGAGATAAATATGTGGCCTAGTCAAGTAGTCCACTTACGCATACTTCGATTTTAATGAATGATTTTTATTTAATTTAAAAATTTTTCTAACTAAAATATAGAACACGTGGCATACCAACCCATTTGATAGGACAATTCGATGATCATTCATCAGATAACAGTGAGGAAAAATATACACGCTTGAATAATGGGGAAGGATATAATCCAGTATGCAATATTGCTGCTCCAACACATCCGAGTGCATTCTGTCACTTGCCTCAGACGAAAACATACGAAGAAGACTTACTTAGTACCATGGTTAAAGACATACATTCTGTGGATATGATTCAAAATGATATTACACCGCCACCAGGTGCCCCAAAGCTAGAAAACAGTGCCCGTTTACGTCGTTATAGACATAATATAGATTGAGATATTTAGAGTGTATTATTAGAGTGTAAATTGTTGAATCACCGAAAATTAATGCATAGCCTAATTAAATTTATTAAGATAGCGTAACCAATTTTAAATATTTGGAATTTATGATATGTACACTCTAATGGATTTATAGTTTTAGGAAAATTTTTTTGCTAGCAAATTTAAATTTTTTTTCCGCCTAAAAAGACACTGAATTTTCTTTCAACTACTATTTTTAAAATTCGTCTGAGGAACAAATGCTTTCGATATTGTTGTCCATAATGGGGTGTGGACTTCAACTTTGGTTACTATAATGGTTATATATATTTTGAAATGTTATCTGAATGTTTACTGCATAATGTATACAATAAATTCACATGATAAAAATAACTAAATTGTGAAATATATCAAATATAAATACTGTTCAATATAAAAACCTATTTAGAGCAATATCTATTTGATTACAATTAGTAAATAAACTTAAATATCATTTCAAATAATAATCTAACCAACAACTATACAATAAATCTTTTAATTTTCCATTTAGAAGAATAATAATATTTCTAAAAATAACAAACAAACATTAAAAATTAATATTACAAAAAAACTGAAAGTACTGAAAATATTTAAAAACTAAGTATAAGATTATTGAATTTAATAGACATTGTTTCTTTTGTACCGTACACATTATACATTTTGTTTTGCATGAAACAAGTATTCAATGAACGTTAAGTCTACCCCGTAAAGAATTCTGACTTCGTTAGGCAAAGTGCTACCGGCAAAATTTTACATTTTTCGAATGAATGATTGAAATTAGGTGGCACCTGGTGACTTAAAATAGGTAATATAAAATAGAAACATATAAAGACAACCCACGAAATTTGATTCTGTATTGTATGCGTTAAGCCTGAACAAACGTTTCTATATAGTGTATCTAAAATGTGTCTCTTTTGTTATGGCGATATCTTTCCTATTGCAAGACTAAAGAAACGTAGCTAATAATTTAAGTTGAAAATATATGTATATGCCTGTGCCTAAAATTTATTTGCGCTTACCACCGCAAATTCATCAGATACAGTGTAAGTTCTCATATTATGTACAGGAAACTTATGTCCGTTATGGAAACTTTCACAGCATATATGTTTTTCGTAGAGAATTCTCGTGTATAGGTACTGGATATGTGTACAATTGTGATCACGTGGAGAACATTTTCTCCTCAAGCGGTTTTAAAATGTGCTTTTTTTTCTGATGAACTTTTCCTCTAAGTGTTGGGCCTGAAATGTACCCAATAGAAACTTTCTATATAATGTGTGCCCATTAAATGAAAGTAATCTCTTGTGGGAGGGTGAACATATGAATTAACCGATTAATCAAAGCAAAAAATAACAGATTTATCAAATTTTATGCAATCGTATTATATTCTGAAATTCAAGAACGACCTGTTATAAATTTTAAAAAATGTATGAACCTACTGACTAACAATCGTATATTGCTTTTAAAAGAAAAAATAAAATTGCAAATATACAGTGAAAGGTAGCATAACCGGGAGTATCGTGGTATTTTTGTCTGGCTACGAAAGATGTGCGTTTATGCGAAAGGCAGTATGGTATTATTAAATTTCTAACTTAGTACAAATTTGTCTGGAAATGAGAACTGTCCGGTTATGTCTGAACGTTAAAGGAGCTTCTCTATATATGAAAATGGCGTCAGAGCCAATGAAACCAAATTATATTCCGCATTTTCATAACTAATAAAAAACCTAAAGAGAAAGCAACATATAATAAAACTAAAGATAATACCACAACATATCCTTCTTGTTTTATTTATCAGACATCTAGCAGAATATTATTGTCTTGTAAAATTGTGTTTCGTGAAAAATTAAATAATAATTATTAATAAAAAATTATCACACACGTCAACGAGGGTTAAATAGACACAAATATATTTGAAACTAGAGCAATGGGCCGGTTTGCCTGGCCCACCATTTTCCGATAGCTCAAAAATTGGTGAAGTAATCTTTGAAAGACTTTTGTTTCTCGGGTCTCTTCACATTTTTGGAACTTTGTAGCAGTAGCTTTGTAGTACTATCGGTAGGGGTTTGAGATTACTCCATTTATAGTTCAATGTGGAGAATTGATTTTAATTGATTAGAATATTGATAAGTAAGTTTGAGAATTGAAAAGCAGGACTAATAGGAGTCTTGTAGAGTAGAACTCACACATTTGGTCAGGGGGTTCCAGTATTTTATGGACCGAATTCCGAATATGTTGTTAACCGAATTCAACAACATACGATTCGCTGGAATCGGTGACATCATCTATATCTATATACCGCCTAAGTCGAGTTAGGACAAAATTGAGATTTTAGTGCCAACGTGCTCAGCGTGTCTAAATCTATTTGCTATCAATTTTTCATGTTTGTCTCTTTTTTAGACTCTTTAAAAAATGTAAAAAACAAACAACTAGCCCCATTACTTTCAATGTTAATTTGAAACTTTAAACTGCTCTCCTGAAATTTTTGTAAAATGGACTTAGGCGGTTATGGCTTGTGACCACTGATATATAAGCCCACCCATTTGCCATTACGTAAGTGTTCAACATAACTATGTCGAAGTGAACTATAACTATAGTGAACTTTAAAGGGAAGATCAGTAAAATACTAGGGTTCTCGATTGCCCGGGCTACCTTCCAAATACCAGATTTGTCTCGAAGGCCGTGTAGCACTATCCGGGCTTTCGAGTTTCTTTGAGCATGCATGTATTAGTAGTGATGGCCCTATTAGGCAACGCATAGCATAACATGGCACAATATCGAAACTGTCAAAGGGAGTTCTGTACAAACGACATAGATAAGAAGATGAGAAACTCTTGACAGTTGGGTCAAAATCGTGTTCACATACAGTATCCGTGTGTCCACCTCATAAACTTCAAATTATTAGAACTACCAGATGTTTCGACCACAGATTTGGTACATATCGTGGTGAATTCATTAAATTATATTATAATTTTACATGAACAATAATAAAAATATGTTACTGAGTTAGTAACAAAAAAGTTTAAAAAACTATTTCCAATTGTTCACAATAATAAATGTTTGCATTTTTAATATAAATGTAAAAAAATACAATATTTCCTAAAGTTCACCTCTTCTTTTAAAAAAAAGTGGCAATACTGTTGGTGAAAAGAATATCAGCTGTTTATGTATTTCTGTACAATTTCCTGAAAGCGATTTTGTTTAAAAATCTAAAAACTGATACTTCAATTATAATCTAATTGAAAGGTTTAGGGAGTAAGCATGAGTTTAGTAGAGTTTATACTAATTTTTTAAATACTGCTCTTTTCATTCGATTTTAAATAAGTCTGTAGTTCAATCTGTAGAAAATGTGTTGTTTGAGAATTTTTAAAGAACAAGAACAAGAGAGTAGCATGAGGTGAATATCGGGGTATTCAACTCAACTTCGGGGTCTTAAACTCAAGTTTCGGGGTCCCGAAGTCATGATTTTCACACATACTACTTTAGGTATTTCACGACCACAGCCATACAAAAACAGAAGTTTCCCATCTTCTTATCTATGACAAACGATTAGTGAAAATATAGCATGGCATGGCCACCTGTAGAAAATAGTAAAAGAACTGTCAAAATGAATTGTGGAATGTGAGTTTTGATTTCATGATTGCATTTTGTTTGTTATATTAGTTCTGGATCGGATACTTAAATGCGTTGACTAATCGGGCCATTAAATTTGTTGGAACATGCCTTGCTCAAAAAAATCAACTTCCAAACCTCATACAACGCTATTTCAAATTTGCATTATTCGACCACAAAGAACACAAATTTAACAAATCCAAACATAAATATATATCCATCTTCACTATTTGCCAATTTTCTCCAGTATTACCATAACTAAAAATTATTAATATCACATTTAAAATTTCATATTTAAACATTAACACATGGCACATCGCCTTCCTTTTCGCCTCCTTTACTTAACATAGCATAGGAATTGAGTTACCGTTTCTATGCGTCCATGCGTATGACTAATCGGGCCATTAGTCATAAGGTTCAGAAGATAACTGGAACACAGCAAACAACAACATTACGCACATGATAAAGCGCTCACGGCGAGATGAGGACAGGGTTCGAGTAATAGACAACCCGTAATAAAAGTGTACCACAATAATAGAGGGAGTGATTAAATCCTTCCTGTCCTGTGGCGGAATGTCTTAACTGGTAGTGTTGTGGAGAGAAATCACCGATAAATGATGAAGCGATCTGCTTGTATCTTCCGAAGATTCCCTGTACCTGTACGCATTATCCATGAAAAAAAAAAATATGCGTGCAACAGAGTTTACGCGAAAGAAGTGAAACTTTCGGCCCAAAATCAGCCGAAAATCTGATTTTCGCCTTGGAATAACTGTCAAATAAAAATAAGATTTTCGTCTGATTTTCATCGGTTTGGTGAAAATAGTACTATTTCACAAAAAAACTTTACCCTGATGTCATATTCATTCCAACACAATGAAGAAGTCGACAAAAAGGTGTGTAGAATACACACCAATACAAAGGAAAGAACGTAAGGAAAGACGTATGAAAATCTATTTTGTCGTGTGAACGGCTTTTTTTAAAATCTGATTTTCAGCCGAAAATTTGGTTCGTGTGAACGCACTATTAACCGCATATAATTTTACTTAACCCTTTCCCACGCTTACAACCAAACGATGCGATAATATAGATTGGTTATTGATGACTTTTTTTTATAAACTCGTCGTGAGCTTTTTTATGATGATGGAAATCAGAATATAAACATTGACCTCGTATCTTCGTTAGTTCTTGATGTTGATGAACGTTGAGAAGAAGTGGTTGATTGTTGGTCAATAACTCTATTCCTCAAAACCCTTTGCCGCATTCTGTAATCGCGATAACGCTCTGCTGAAGTTAAAGCATAATTAATAAGAGAAATCAGTAAATATGAATTTTACGAAGTATTGGAAAATCTGCGTTATTTTTGAAAAAACAACAACAACAAACGACGCACTCTGCTTCAAAACCAACTCCTGCTACCGAAGGGCCGCTTGAAGGGCCGAACGATGTGCGTCGTTTCGCTTCTATCACTCGAAAGGCTCATATCGGCCTTTGCCTGTTACCCGGGTAATAGCTAATACCCGGGTAATAGCAAATACCCGGGTAATGCTATTACGACCATACCCGGGCATTACCCGGGTATTCGAGCGTCCGGGTACCCGGGTAATGCTATCTAGCCGGATAGAAATCGAGAGCCCTACTTTTCATTCATAAAAACTCTACAGCGCTTTGTATGCGCGGCTTTATTCGCGTTGATTGAACCCGTTGACCCGAATTTACACATGTAAATTAAAGATGTTTCATTTATTTTATTTAAAAAAAGAATTTAAGAAATCTAATGTTTCCTACTAACAAATCCTAAAAACAATTCATGAATAATATTCAATAAAAATTGGCTTCCTTTTAAATTTACAAAGCGAGAAAAGCATCATACGCTTAAGCATGAACAACTGCGAGTGTCCCATAAAATGTTTCCTTTTATGTTGATATGGCAACATTTCTCTATTATTGGGAGCCCTAGCGGCAATATTTGGCAAATTGTAGTTTCTTTTGGAAAATTGCGTTTCGTAAAAATTAATTAATAATTACAGTGGTGGTCCAGTATAACGAATGATATAATTCGTTCGTTATCGAAAATTCGTTATATCGAAATACATATTTCTTTTCATAAATATCAGCATAGTAGCAAGTTAAACTCTATTCGTATTATATTAATTAATTTATTTAAATTTAAATTATTTATTTTTAGAAAAAATATTAATTAAAAATATAAAAATGGTCACATACGACAACGAGGTGAAAATTAGCACAAATACGTATACGTGCATATTATTCAAACTTATACGACTAGACTCGTAGATTGCGTAGAAACAATTTTGTAAATGTTGCCAACTTTTGGATTGAAAGTTTGAAAAAAATGCTTAGTCGTTCATGGGAACCTTTACCTCTATCTACCTCGTAAACTGCTATAATGTGTAGCAATTTTGTAAATGTTGCCAACTTTTGGATTGAAAGTTTGAAAAAAATGCTTAGTCGTTCATGGGAATCTTTACCTCTATCTACCTCGTAAACTACTATAATATCTCCAAATTAAATTTTAACTGTGGAAGGCTTCTTTTCATTTATAATCCAGAATTGCTTTAGGCTTAATGTAGAGTAATTTAGGCATTGCATAGCTTAGGATCTACAGAAAAGAAAGTTGCAACGTACACACACACACATAGGTGTACGCTTGTATTATCCATGTTTAGTAATGTTTAATATTTAATACTTTAATATTTAAAGTTCTATATTTAAGTGCAAAGTCCACGCTGACGTCATTCACTCAGCCGACTCCATTCGCTTGCGTCGGCGTTTCCTGGCCCAGGTAACGTAAGTTATTGTTGTTGAAATGTTTCGTCAGGAGGAAATCCGGTGCTACATGGTTTTCAATATAGCTGTGGGAGTGGGCTAGAGGAATACTCTCTGATTGTGGCGGCATCACGCGTTGCTCCTGCAGATGATGGCGATATAATTGTGATAAGTGCAGAGGGTGTTGTTGTTGTCTAAGCGGTTGCGTGACATTGGATAAATCAAAATGTCCTGGATGCTGCAATGACAAACGAGCAACATGCCAAAAGTCATTGTTATCAACATTATTGTTGTTTACAGTAATGCTATTGTTATTATTGCTATGGATATTTTTATTATTGCTGGCTGCATAACCCATCTCAGTTTTATTGCAATAGGTTAGCGCTTCCAAGAGAACCGTCCCAGTTGCTGCCGGTGCTTTCATAGACATTTCTGTTGGAGTATGTTGTGAAACTGTTGTTGTTGCTGACTTTTGATACTCTACCATCATATTATGTCTCTCTCGTTCTATTGCCGACGTCTCCGATGAGAACTTAATAGTCTTGAAATTCGGCGACTGGCACAGTTTTAATCGTAGCGCCCGCTCCTCGGCGCTCTGCCCGAATTCCAGCAGCCCCTTCTGAGCTGTGACAATCATCGTTGACTTGTCCAGGTTGTACAACGTGTGGGTCTGAAAATCGAAAGATATAGTAAGTGAATGCGGACAATAGATGTGTTGATGATGATGTGAGAATTTAACTCTGAATTTAACCATTGGTTCATCTGTGTGGAGGAGGACATTAAGATAAATACTCAACTTTTACATATATCACATACAGAGAACAAATTTTGAAGTTCGTTCGAAGATTGCAATTGTTGAGAGCAGAATTCGTAAAAAATCGCTCGAAATACCGATCAGTTGTACTTCATCCCCGAAATAAGTCTCAGCTCACAAGCCGTAATTTTACCACACATGAACGAGTGGTATTTTACCACTCACGAGTGGTATCAATCCAATCGCTCAGAGTGGTAAAAATACGTCTCGTGAGTGGTGTTCTTGCTCACGAGTGGAAAGAATACCACTCGCGAGTGGTATTCTTGTTATTGTTGTTTTTGTTATCTACGATTCCACGCACGTACGCGAGTTGTACGTCTCGTAGATCGCGTAGAATCAATTTTGTAAATGTTGCCAACCTTTGCAGTGGAAACAAAACATAAATATTTTTGCAAAAAAGTGAAATAATTGTGAATAAAACAACTAACATTAGCACATACACATATTTTAAAGTATAATAATACACAATTCCATTAAAAATTTCGAGTTTCTGTGAAAACAGTGTCCGATTATACTAGGGGTATTCAGACTCAGTCTCGTAGGCTCGTAGGAGCGTACAAATTTGCACGTATTTGTTTTTGTAATCTACGATTCCACGCTCGTACGCGAGTTGTACCTGTCGTAGAACGCGTAGAATCAATTTTGTAAATGTTGCCAACTTTTGCAGTGAAAACAAAACATAAATATTTTTGCAAAAAGTGAAATAATTGTGAATAAAACGACTAACAATTGTACATAAAAATATTATAAAGTATTATAAGACACAATTCCATTAAAAATTTCGAATTTCTGTGAAAAAAATTTCCGATAGTACTATTTTTGGGCCGCGAAATTTCGAATCATCTGAGATAAAACAATGCAGTGGCAACATTCCTCAATTCGTCCTTCAATTATAATTTTTTGAGTCCGAAAATTGAATACATTCATTCATATTCACTTAAACCATCATGCATTTTGGAAAATAAAACTATTTGTGGTCTAAATAATTATGTTACAGTGTCCGAAAAGAAGAAACATGAGCAACCTCTAAAGCAATTAAACAATGATGTCAAAATAGTTGGATCAACTTTTGAATAAAATGAAAAAAATAGTGTGCGAAATTCACACATTTTAATTATAATTTTACAATTATACTAATAATATTTTTTTTAATACATTTAAGTATGAAAAATCGTAAATTATTGTAATATTTCTCAAAAACGGGCAATCTGTTCCAAAATATGCAACATATCTCCAAATCACTTTACGAAGCTGATCAGACATGTCGAGAAACATTTTCGTAACATAACCGTAAAATTTCTGATTGAATATGTTCCTCCCAAAAATTATTCCTAATTGAATGAATGAGTTTCCCCCTTCAGTTGCTCTCTAACTATAAAACTACAGTGGATGTCAACCGGAAACAAACTGTTAAACAACTTGTTCTCTTTTAGATGAGAAAACGAGCCTACATGTTTTCATTTTTTATTTCTCTTATAGCATGTTCACACGGAGCTGATTTTCGACCCAAAATCGGCTGATTTTCAGCGAAAATCAAGAAGAATCAACGTGTGTAGAATACACACCAATACAATGGAAAGAAATACCGCCAAACGAAAATCTGACGTATGAAAACCGATTTTGTCGTGTGAATGGCTTTTTTGAAAATCAGATTTTCGGCCGAAAATTTGGCTCGTGTGAACGCACTATTAGTCAAATCTCCCATAACCGGACAACCAACGTCGAGTACAAATTGAAATATAATTTTACATTTTAACAAAGTTCCGAAAAACGTAAAGAAACTCGGGAATCCAGAGCCTTTAAAAGTTTATTTCGCGATTCGCAAACAGCCGAAGCAGCCCGGTGCACTACCAGTTCAAGCAGACTTCAGAAAATCGTAAATAGACCTCCGAAAATCGGAAACAGACCTCAGAAAATCGTAAACAGACCTCAGAAAATCGGAAACAGACCTCAGAAAATCATAAACAGACCTCAGAAAAAAAATACTTAAGAACCGAACTCGGTAGAGTAACGAAATTTAAAGTTTTTCTGGTTTTCTGATAAATAATAATATAGTTAAATATTCAATATTTAATAATAAATTGTAAATAATACATATACTTTATGATCCTACTCGCATATCTTGTAGGGCCAGCGCATCTCCATGGGAAATGGAGCTGCGTTGAATTGCACGTGAACAGTCGGCCACTGTTATTGTCTCCTTAGCCTCATTCACTATTGGAAATGAGATCGTCCAGCGTAAGAAGAGAATGCATATACATGTGTTTTAGCGGACAATATTTTTTTTATCCGCGAACATAATACATATTTTACACGAAGTGTACAAAAAGGTCAGGCACAACAACCAATAGTACAAGGGAATTATCGTCAAACACCATTTCATTCAATTTGTCATGTAAATAGAGATAAAGTTAATTTAATTTCTTAAACATACACACACACACACAAGTCATAGGGACATTCATCTGAGACTGCTGCCAAAAAACACCCCCTGCCGCTAGAGCATCAGTGTTGATGTGTACCTGTGTTTACACTTGCAAGAAAATAGAATTTGGAGCCAGACTAAGAGGCATGTACATACACCCACAGACACAGATCAACCAATCGCAGGAGGCCACACCCACCGCGCGACTCAGACGGACCAACCAGAGCATACAACGCGACACATATTTAAACTTGGTAGCACTTTTCTGCCCCTTATTTTGTCACTGCTGAAACGAATTTTCATTTTCTTCTTCCATTTTGGTTGGTCTAAAGTCAATGCAACAAACACACAAACTGAAAATAATCTCTATATATAAAATGAATGTCTGTATGTATGTATGTACCTTATAGAATCGTAAACTATGCTTCGATCGCGATGAAACTTTTGTTTTATAAGCAAAAAGCATCATTACAGTTTGTTACAGAATAAATTTCACTGTAGTTTTACAGTTGGAGAACACTGAAGAGGTAGTTTTACGTAAACGCTCTTTCATGCAATGAAGAATAATTGTTTAGAATTATTTTGGAACATGTGGAAAAGTAGTATCTTCTTTATAGCTATCTTCTTTATAGAATCGTAAACAATCTATTTGATCATGTGATGATCTTTATCAAAGTTGTTGTGTAAGCCCACGAAGGCTTCTGAGTTCGTACGACCATTTTTCGGCAGATGCCGCCACTGTCATTTCAATAAATTTCATATATTACCGTTATAATTAATGCATGCTGATTTGAATTGAAACGAATGATGAAGTTTCGAGTTGTGGGTGACATAAGAATTTATGTAAATTGTGAAATTCATGTCCGGTTCATATGGAACAAACAGTATTGTGCGCTTTTTTATATTTGGGAGCGTTTTTCGAATATTTTACGCATTGAAATATAATTTGACATTTCAACAATGTTCCGGAAAATGTAAAGAAACCCCAGGACTCCAGAGCCGTTAAAAACTTTTCGTTGGAGCTATGTGAAACGGGTGGACCCGGCAAATAAATAAATAAACTAATAAATAAATAAAAGGAAAACAATTTTCCCATTAATATGAAATAATCTGGTATAATAACCCCTACCACAATAATTGGTTGTTGTTTTTGACAAAAAGCTCACTTTAATAAATCACATTCTACAAAGCATCGACAAAGCCCAAAAATGTAGAAGAGCTTTATACGTATTGCTGAATTATAGAGAGTTTTTTAATTAAGATTAAAAAACTTATATATAATTTGGTTCCCTAGGCTGCAAAAAAGTATCTCAAAAAGTATATATATAGAGATTGATCTCCCACTGTTTGGTAGAAAATTGGGGTCAAAGTTAAAAATTGAACCCGAATGAAAGGTTCAGGTTTTTGCTACGCTGCTTTCGCGAGCATTAATGCGACATAGTCACTGCTCACTGCCACATCTCCATTGCGATTTAGACTTATTACATTAATAACTGACATACATTAAGTTTGTTGATTTTGAGAGATAAAATGCGCACAGTGCTATGAATTTAGAACCAGCACGTCGCGTTTTTCACAAAAAAAAATGTCACAGCGTCATTGTGGGTTGCTTCATTGAAAACAATACTGTCTAAATGAAGAGTGAGAAAAGTTAAACGCCACTGCCACAACTCCATTGCAGTTTGAGTTATAAGAAACAATTACGATTCGTGAGCGTTCGAATTCTATCCGCGAACGTTATGCAATTTATTTTGAACCAAGGGTTTTGTGCCACACATGATGTTAGAATCCTTAGAAATTTCGTTCCCGATTTCTAGGGAAATTCACTAAAATATCTCTTCTCGATTTCCCAAGAAAAAAATTTTGAGCATTTTTCATGTTATAACTGGAAAATAAACTATTTGTTTTAATCAAAATTCTTGTTTCTGTGAATATTCAGCTGCGCAAAAATATACTGATATACAAATTTTATTATTAAAGAATTATTATTATTTTTTTTTTTATTTCCTATGTTTATTACACCTATCTATTGACATTAAGTAATTATTTGTACAGAGTGGAAGTACCTACACCTTTTTCAACCAGAATTGCGAAAATCAAAAACCTTTTTGCGATAATCAAAAAATGATTTGGGACAAGCAAAAAGTGATTTGCGACAAGCAAAAAGTGAATTGCGACAAGCAAAAAGTGATTTGCGACAAGCATAAAGTGATTTGCGACAAGCAAAATAAAATTAATCCTAGAGAAAATCAAATTGTGACAATTAAAATTCCGACTTGCGACAACCAAAAACAGAATTGCGACAACGATAAAAGGTCCATATTCTCCAATGAAATAATATGGTCTAAAGTGAAGAAATATGTGAAAAATATGATGAGTGTTCCGGAAGCTGAAGGACCTGATGTTTCCGAACAGCGACTAATGTACGTAGAACATCTCATTGATGAAGCAAAGGAGACAATAACAGTGGGGGACTGTGCACGCGCTATTCAACACAGCTCCACTTTCCAAGCAGACGCGATGGACCTTGGTGATATACAAGTGGGATCGTAGAAGCTTTAAGTTTTATGTTCAACAATTAATGTTAAATTATTATATAATATTGAATATTTAAAAAAAATGAATTTTTTGCAAAAAAAAAACAAAAAATAATTATATATACAAAATAATACATAACGTCTCTACGCGGAGACTTCTGTTCTGATTGTCGCAATTCTGTTTATCGTTGTTGCAATTCTGTTTGTCGTTGTCGCAATTTATCGCAGTTTATCGTTGTCGCAATTCTGTTTATCATTGTCGCAATTCTGTTTATCATTGTCGCAACTCCTTTTATTGTTGTCGCAACTCCTTTTATCGTTGTCGCAATTCTGTTTATTGTTGTCGCAATTCTTTTTTACATTGTCGCAACTCCTTTTATCGTTGTCGCAATTCTGTTTTTGGTTGTCGCAAGTCGGAATTTTGATTGCCGCAATTTGATTTTCTCTGGGATTAATTTTATTTTGCTTGTCGCAAATCACTTTTTGCTTGTCGCAATTCATTTTTTGATTATCGCAAAAAGGTTTCTGATTTTCGCAATTCTGGTTGAAAAGGTGTGGTAATTGAAATCAATATTTATATTACATATTATTTACAAATTTTGTGGATGTTTGAATGTTTTCAAATTTATTTAGAAGTTCCGGGTTGGTAGATCAGTTGGTGTGCGTCTCTTCAGCCGTTTGTGTTGTATCTCTATCAAGGGGAGGTTTCTTATCTCGTTGTTTGTGTGTCCGTGGAGACACTGCATGTGGATTGTGCTGCGTTTTCTTATGATGTCTTCTATTGTGTCAACTTGTAAGTCTCTATGTAGATCTTCGTTAGGTATGTACCATTCAGCGTTCGTTGCATTGTCTGAATGTTCGTCTTACTCGCCGTGCCCCATATTTCTATGCCATATTTCCATATTGGCGCTATTATTGTTTTGTATATTAGAACTTTATTTCGTAGGGAGAGTTTCGAATGTTGTCATAGGAGCCAATTAAATTGTCTGAGTCTGCTCTTCACTTCGTTTCGCTTTTGTAATATATATGGCTTTTCCACGTCAGCTTAGAATCTATAGTCATTCCAAGGTATTTTGCTTTTGTATCAATTTTAATATTTTCGTGATTTATTGTCAAGTATTTTGGTTCGTGTCTTCTGTTTGTGTAAAGTAGACGTCTCGATTTCTGCCCGCACATGGTCGTTGTATTTACAGCCCGGGCGCCCGGGCTTTCGAACATACCCGGGCCGAAAAAAACCCGGACATCGAGACCTCTAGTGTAAAGTACTTGCACTGTTTTTTCAGTGTTTATTTCGATACCCCAGGTATTGAACCATTCTAGTGTGTGGTTTAGAATGTCTTGTAGTGCTGCAAAAGTCGCTATCATATCGTCATTTCTTGTTGGTACGGGTATGTCTGCAGTGTATAACACATATAATAATGGTCCGAGTACACTGCCTTTTGGCATTCCTGCTTCCATTTCCTGCATTTGAGAGCATTCGTTTTTGTATTTAACATAGAAATATCTGCCGTTTATATAGCTTTTAAGGAGGAGATAGTAGTCAAGTGGTATTTGCAGTTTTAGTTTGTGTAAGAGTCCTTTGTGCCATACGCTGTCGAAGAGGCTTATCGGTCTGTATGATCTAGCTTTTGTAGGGTCCTTGAGCGGCTTTGGTATTGGAATTATTTCTGCTACTTTTCATACTGAAGGATAGTTCTTGGTGTTCTTCTTCTTCTTTTAGTTTTAATTTTATCTTTTATGTGCTGTGATATATGATATGTATTAGTGCTGTTCTTTATTGGCGGTGTCGATCTTTCAACACCGAGGACTAGGTATGCAACCGCACTGTCAATATCACTGCCGGTTTTTAGTGAAACGCATAAGTCTAAATTAAGCTGTAGTATTTCACGAAATGAGTCCCAGTTAGTTTTATTATTATAGATTGTCCTGTTTATAGATGTGGGTGTCAGAGTATTTCGATATATGAGGGTAATTGGCGAGTGGTCAGATGATAATTAAAGATCTGATTTAATTGTTAGATGATCTTGTCCTATATATTTTTTATTATGAAGAAGTCAATTAGGTCTGGTTGTTTTGCCATGTCGGTTGGCCAGTAGGTTGGATCTCCTGTACTCATGAAAGTACATTTGTTTACTCTTATTGATTCTAGCAAATGTTTTCCTTTTTTATTTGTCAATCTTGAGCCCTAAGTTGAGTTTTTTGCGTTAAAGTCTCCTCCAGCAATGAAGAGTTTACCTAGCGTACGTAGAAAGTCCGAATATTCCAATGTGGTATTGTTGTGTTTAGGTGGGCAGTATGTTGCGGATAATGATATGTGTCTACTCCCGTCAGATATTTGTACTGTTGTAGCTTGCAGATAGTCTTTTCTGTATTTTTCTAGTTTTATACATTTAAAAATTTGGTTAATTATAATTGCGGTTCCACCATGAGCTTGTGAGTCTCAGATATGAGCATGATGTCAATTTGGTTGTTGTAAATAAAAGATTTCAGCTTCAGTATATGCTGGCCGAGTCCGTTAGCATTCCATAGTGTTATTTTTAGATTATTATTGTCCATTTAGTTTTGTCACCAGCATTGTGATGATGCTCATCATGTTAGACATCTGTGTTATAAGTGTTTTCATCATTTCTTTAAGTTCAGAAAGGTCAGTGTTTTGAGGTTGGTAGTTGTTGACGTATTGGTAGCGGATGCTTGGGCATATGTTAGGTTTGGCCTGATTGAGGTATTTTCTGTGGGGTTTATAATGCTTGTCGTAGTTAGTTGTTCGTTTTCAAGGAACAATTTTACTTTACCACACCCACGTCAAAAAAAAAAAAATTTTTTTTTTCCATAAAGGGCCAAAATAACGAAAAATTACAACAACAAAATATAGCGGCGGACTCATTTGGTTTGGCCATAAAGTGAGGTCAAAGTTCAAATTAATGTTTTTTTCAAATAGCCACATATGTTAACCGATCGGTTAATACAATATATCAAATTAAAGGTCATTAAAAATACTACAAAACTGCATTTTTAGTTTTTATAAAAAGATTTATTAGTAAAAAAATAATATCAAAAAACAAAAAAAATGAATTATTTTTTAAAATATTTTTTACATAATAAACCATATGTTTTATATATATTTTCTGAAAGCTGATTCAATTACCTTCAAAACGGTAGTACATTATCTATACTGTACTCTTAGTTTACATACCAATTTATCATTTATATTAAAATACTTGTTTTTTTTTTGAATATATTTTTGCATTCAAGTTACCTCTATGCGTGGCGGCCTTCGGCCGCGCTTAGGGGTTTTAACCCTCAAGTATGTCCAACACCGGCTACGCGGTCCAATAGTACTCCCGGTATCCAAGTTCCTTCTGCGTGTGGCGGCCTTCGGCCGCGCTTAGGGGTTTTAACCCTCAAGTATGTCCAACACCGGCTACGCGGTCCAATAGTACTCCCGGGATCCAAGTTCCTTCTGCGTGTGGCGGCCTTCGGCCGCGCTTAGGGGTTTTAACCCTCAAGTATGTCCAACACCGGCTACGCGGTCCAATAGTACTTCCGGGATCCAAGTTCCTTCTGCGTGTGGCGGCCTTCGGCCGCGCTTAGGGGTTTTAACCCTCAAGTATGTCCAACACCGGCTACGCGGTCCAATAGTACTCCCGGGATCCAAGTTCCTTCTGCGTGTGGCGGCCTTCGGCCGCGCTTAGGGGTTTTAACCCTCAAGTATGTCCAACACCGGCTACGCGGTCCAATAGTACTCCCGGGATCTATGTCCTTTCTGCGTGTGTATCAAAGTATCTTCATAAAGTAGATACTTGGAAGATACTTAGTACAAAAGTTACTATTCAATGTATAATTTCAGTACAAATATCCATTTTAAAGTCGCAGTAATCTAATATAAATGGTAAATTAGATATGTAAACAAAGAGTAAGGTATATATAATGTACTACCGTTTTAAAGGTAATTGAATCAGCTTTTAGAAAATATATATAAAAGATATGGTTTATTATGTAAAAAAAAATTTAAAAAATTATTTAACCTAAAAAATATTTATTTTTTTTTGTTTTTTGGTATTATTTTTTTTATTAATAACTTTTTTTAAAAAACCAAAAATGCAGTTTTGTAGTATTTTTAATTACCTTTAATTTGATATATTGTGTTGCCCAATCGGTCATTAAAAGTCATTAATTTGACCTCACTTTATGGCCAAACGAAAAGATTCCGCCCCAACCTTTTTTTTTGGTTGGAATGTATACTGAAAACACTATTATTTGACATACAAATTGTTGGATTTGGCGCTGGGTGATAGTAAAATTATGCCGTTTTATTATTTCAGTGTAGTTTATTGATTCTGCTGGTTGTATTTTAACTTCATTATTATTTAACACTTTCATTTCATAGGAGCAATTTGAAATTGAGTTTAGGGCTTTTGATAGGTTGTTGATATATTGCACATTAAAAAAAAATTATGTCTTCCGCGACTCTTCCTTTAACGACTCTTCCTAGACGATCGTTCGATTCGATCTTCGGGAAGAGTCTTCTGCGAGTCGTTCTGACGATTGTTTGAGTTTTTCAAATCATTTGTCAAAATAATTTAATTTTTTCTCGTCACGTCATATCAGTCGTTTCGTGTGGCTCAAATTATGATTATAATATTCTAAATGGCGTTTAGTGCTTTATAAAAAACAAATCCAAAGAGAAAATTTAGATTAATCGCATGGTAAGTTATCTTCGAATTCGCACTTCATAAATAACTCGACGCTCTGTTTATAGATGTTAATGCAAACACGACTTTAACTTCGCAAAAATTGAATCATATACATTATCTGCGGAACAAAGTAACCACACCTTTTACCAGGCAAAATATAACAGAGTTGGGTTATTAGCAAAATTTCTTGTAATTTTTCTTTTAAATTTTTCTTTCAGATGGAAATATCTTATTGTGGCTGAATGGTTGCTCAAAAATGCCTAATGAACGATGCAGCCGCGGAATTTGTAATTGTGAAGAATGAATAATATCAAAATAAATCAGAATAAAACATAGAAAAGTTTTTTCTTTTGGCATACTTTTAGGCAATTTAGAAAAATAAACGATCTTCTGGGCGATTGTTTGAAGACTCTTCCAAGACTCGTCTAGAAGCGTCGCGGAAGACTCTTCTAGAAGACTCGCAGAGGAGTCACAGTTTCTCCCGACGGAGCGATCTTCCGCGATCAGAAAATGCTATACTAGCGATACTATCGAATTATTGGTCAAGTTGAGTTGAAATTCGGGGGCGGCATCTCGAGTTTCTGGGGCGGCAAGTTGTAGTTTTCACACACACAACTTTAGAAATTTCACGACCACAGTCATACAAAATAAGAAGTTTCACATCTGGTTATCTGTGATTTCCACAGCGCAGTCGCGATGAACAACAAAATGTAGAAATATACATTAAATTTATTTCATTTTTTTTCTGATCAGAGAACACTCAATTTTATTTTAATTTTCGACCAATCAAAATTAAGAACATTTTCAATTTGTTTTCCTTACTCTCAAACCTGCGCGAAAATGTTCTTCTGTTTTGGAACATGCTATAACCATTTCTACAGATCGATGCATAAAAAATAGTACATTTTGCTATGCAAATAATTTTCAAAAATACGCTATTAAATGCAAACTATATGTTCCTGAGACCAAAATTTATTTTAAAGCAATTTTATAGAACTAGAATCATGGTCCTAATAGACGCAATATTAATTTTCACTCAAGGAAAAAACATCTGCACTATCAGGATAGACGGGAAGTATGTTCGGCAGTGATTTGGCGATAGTCCTGGAAAGTAACTATAAAACACAATTTCTATCTAAGGAAATTTTGGATTGCTTCCATTCAAAACGTTTTTTATGGATTGTCCTTCCCAAATGTTTTGAAATATTTATTCAACCAATTGTAGAAATAGTAAAAATGCTATCGCTAATTTATTGAATTTTGACGAGAAGTCAGCAAACTTGGAGAAAAATTGTCGGATATTATGTCTGTATGCAGCTGATTTGGCGCTCTTTAATCGGCCTTCCATTTTTACCTCATTCATTTCATTTTCACTTCATTTTTCAAAAATTAGAATTATCACATAAATTTTTTGCGTATGAATTAACTAATTTTTTCGAATTATTTTCGTTTCCCGGGATTCATTATTGACCAGGAAATGAGAAATCCTAATCGTAAGAGTGACTTTAAAAAGTGTCCTCCAGAAACCGTATTAACGACCGATTAACAATTCGTTGGTCTGTGGTAATATATGGTAATATTTTTCGAAATGTGTGTTGATCTGGTTAAAATATAAAAATCCACGAGATGATATAAACTCAACAATCAGTGAACAGATGTATGTATTACTTTACATGCTTGCATACTTGTGGGTAATAATTTTAAAATTGGATGCAGTCCCGCTTGAGACTGGTGTCAAATGAACAATCAATTACCCAAAATTAATTGATAATTTCAGTTCGATTGCATGTCGCCTTGGCTCTGACCCGCAACCCCAATCACACAGACAACTGTATTCAAATTATCTCGAGCGCGATTTGCCATCCCTTTTGACCGAGCGCAGTGGACGATGTTACCAGTTGGTATCCTCATTCCGCAAATATATTTCAATTTGTCGTAAGAGCCCTTCAGCTCCTGAGGGCTTATTTTCCGCAATCGGATTTCGCTTCCAGTTGTTTTCATTTTGTTTGCTCTCTCCATCTCTCTCCATACATTCATTCCTGGGGGACGGACTGTTGCAAGTCTGGTCAAGGTTGTGGGTTGGCGAAGGTTAAGGTCTAGGGTCATTGTTTGTAATTTGCTTAAGTAAGAGTATTTTACGCATTCGGATTTTAGTAAGCGCAAGTAATTAAGTCTGGTATTCACATTCCCTTCCAGACGCTCCTGTTCCTCCTGGTCCCTGTGGAAGGGTTTGGTGGTTGTTTGCGCCGGAACAGCTCCGGCCCCCTTGTCACCAATCGTCGACGATGTTGCGATTGCTGCTGCTCGAATACGCTTTATCTTTCGATTCTAAGCTGATTTCTTCTCAAGCAATGACAGTAGACAATGGAGGTCCTCGTCAAGACCCAAATACAACTGAAGATCCAAGGAGTCGTCCCTGATCGGAAAACACTATGGATTTTGATTGTCCGCAGGGAATTCTGTTTCGGAAGACATGTTGGTGAGGGAGGACTAAGTGTAGCTTTAACCCTGCAAAGTCATTTTACATCAAATCGACGACCCATGTTAAAATTTAGCTTATCTATACTTCTATATCTATACTTTTATACTAATATATAAAAGAAGGAAGTAGTATGTTCGACTACAAAAATCAGCTAAACCGCTGAGAATGTTTCCATTTTTATATTTTTACTGGTTAGCCACCATATCAGAATATATATAAATTAACATTAACAATCGAGGTATTTAAGTAAAATTAAATGAGAGTTTTCATACAAAATTCTCTCTTTCATATTTCGTTGTCATGGTTTTTGTTGTTATTTTTTGTTTGAGAAAAAATTCCTTTTCATGTTCTCTCTCGGTCAAATTCAATGTCAACTCGAATACACTACGGAAAGTCGAACTGACAATGAAATATTGACGTTTATAAAAATTAATTTACATTGATTGGAATTGTTTTGGGTAAATAATGAAAAAATTAAAACCATGAATTTCTCTAAGATATGACAAATGCAAATCATTTCAATGCTTCTACATAACTACTACCAATATTATATCGTAAACTAGAATGATGCGACATTCCTATTGGCTAAATCTAACCAGAAATTTTGAATTAAAATTTCATGAATTTCATACAATTTTTATTGGTTCAACAATTTATATTTAACAAATTTATTTTTTGAATTAACTGACATATCGACATATTTTACTGAAATCTACTTATTTTTATTGCTGTAAAATAAGAGAGTATTTTCAGAAATCTGTAGCTCACAACATAACGATGAAACTACACGTATATTTCAGTTGCCACTTGACGAAGACAAGGAAGATTCAGTCTAATCATTTCTACAGATCGATGCATAACAAAAAATGCAAAACAATTATAGTGCAATCCTTGATATCTACGTAAATACGCGTTATTTCGCGAAAAGGACGTTAATTCGTGACGACCTCTAAATTTTCGAAAATTCCAATATTTAGGAAATTTTTTATGTAAATCTCAAATCCTTCATATCTCATTTAATACGCGTTATTTTGCGAAAAGGACGTTAATTCGTAACGACCTCTAGATTTTCGAAAATTATCTGTGCTCTCTGTTATGCATCAAACTGTAGAAAAGGTCAGACTACTCGCTAATTTCTTGCATTTTGGCTGCGGAGCATCCACACATGAAGGAAATCTTCAGGATATCTTCTTGGTCTGTAGCTGTTTCGTGGACGATTGGTCTTCTTTAATTTTTTGGCATAATTGCACTTTACCACCACCTTTTCCGATTTTAAATTTTTGTATATCAAAATGTTGCTTTTTCTGAGAATATCCGAACGCCAAATTTTCAAGTCGCGCTCTCATCGGGTTTAGGAGAGCCAAGGGGTCAAAGGTCAAACTTGTTGTTTCACTATAATGGCCACCAAATCTGTAAATGTTGACCGATCTGAATCGTACGGATATGGAATTAAAGGTAATTTTATTGCCTACAAAACTGCATACTAAGATTTTATAAAAATGTTTCGAAAATAAAATTTAAAAAAAAAAACATAAAAAAATAATTTAATTTTTAGGTTAAATAATTTTTTTTATTTTTTTTTACGTTATTAACTATAGGTTTTGTATACATTTTCTGAAAGCTGGTTTCAATACCTTCAAAACGGTATATAATATTATATATAATTATTGTAAATCAATAGTATTTTTTCCCATTTACGGAAAGGGAAGTTTTAAAATTTGTTATATTGGCAAACTTGTCGGTTATTTAAATGCATTTTTATATGTGTATGTGTATATTTGTGTGTGTATGTGTGTGTTTGTGGGTGCATGTGTGTGTATGTTACATGTATATAAACAGCAGAGACTTAGATTCCGGAAGTACTATTGGACCGCGTAGCCGGTGTTGGACATACTTGAGGGTTAAAACCCCTAAGCGCGGCCGAAGGCCGCCACACGCAGAAGGAACTTGGATCCCGGGAGTACTATTTGACCGCGTAGCCGGTGTTGGACATACTTGAGGGTTAAAACCCCTAAACGCGGCCGAAGGCCGCCACACGTTGAGGGAATTTGGATCCCGGAAGTACTATTTGACCGCGTAGCCGGTGTTGGACATACTTGAGGGTTAAAACCCCTAAGCGCGGCCGAAGGCCGCCACACGCAGAAGAGACTTGAATTCAAGAAATATATTTTAGAAAACAAGAAGCTTAATGTAAATGGTAAATAAGATATCTAAACTAAGAGTAATGTATATATAATGTACTACCGTTTTGAAGGTATTGAAACCAGCTTTCAGAAAATGTATACAAAACCTATAGTTAATAACATAAAAAAAAAATAAAAAAAATTATTTAACCTAAAAAATAAATTATTTTTTTGTGTTTTTTTTTTAAATTTTATTTTCGAAACATTTTTATAAAATCTTAGTATGCAGTTTTGTAGGCAATAAAATTACCTTTAATTCCATATCCGTACGATTCAGATCGGTCAACATTTACAGATTTGGTGGCCATTATAGTGAAACACCAAGTTTGACCTTTGACCCCTTGGCTCTCCTAAACCCGATGAGAGCGCGCCTTGAAAATTTGGCGTTCGATCTCTCAAAATAAGCCCTTTTTGGGTTTTTTTTTTTTTTTTTTTTTGAGGAGGTGGTGGTAAACTGCAATTTTTCCACGATTGCAGGAAAAGAAAATGCATTTTCAATATGCACTCACATTTTTGGCTTTTCGGTCAAAGTAACCACCTTTGGTCTGGAATTTTTTAATGTAAAGACATGCAGAATACCTTAAATTTTGAAAATTTACCATTCATCAGCAATGTAACTGATCGTATAAGCGAAACTTTGGCTGCTGTTTCTATTCAAGTGACGCAAAAAATAAACAGGTGTCCTGTGGAATTTTTCAAAAGATTTTTTGATTCGCAATATTGTTCCTAATTGTCTATTCTATCGATTGGCATTCGTAAAATATTTTTGCAAATTCACTTTCAAAAGTTTTAAGCTGTCATCGAAACAAATTTGTGTGTCTCTATTCATGCGACGCGGAGTGTATATATAGGCGAAGGTTAAGGTCCATTCCCCGGACCGGAGTGCTTTTCTACTTACAAAGGTTATGTGAATGGTATACATATGTTGACAATAATTGCAGTAATTATCAACGTCGGCGATTTGACGAAGTACCAAAAAAAGATCTCTCTTTAACTAGGGTTAAAGAGCGGCGATAGGGTCACTTACCTCCTTTTTAATAATTCCTCTGAACATGATCTCTTCACTCGCTTTGAAGTTTTCGACAATTTCTATAGAACTAGACGACGAATCGAGGTCTCCTTTAACCGAGGCGCTTTCGCCGCCGCTCTCATGAAGCCTAACCACTTCGCTCGCTGGATCCGCACCTCGCTCGCCGAGTGAGCAACACGAACCGTCAGGGTGCTCTAGCTCCGGCTCTTCGAATTCGTAGGTGCGGTTCGCTGCCACGGCCAGCCCAATACCGGCATTTTGCGCTTCGTGGTGCACGTCGCTGTTACCTTCTACATCATCATCACCATCGACATCGATGTCGTTAGGGCTGTTGTCGCTCTCGAACTTGTTGAACCGCCGTGGCTCCGGGTCGTCCTCTGTAGTCTCGATGTCTACCATCTCCTCATCCTCGGCCTCCAGTTCGGGGTCCAGCGGCTCCTCCTCGTCCTCCTCATCGGATGAGTGAGACTCCTTGATGAAATGGGCGGCGGCAGTGTAAAGTGACGCCTCCGCGTACTGCCTCTGGCTCTTGGTTGCGACTTCGCCGTGATTCTCGGACTCGGTAGGCAACGAGAGCGCAAAGGGCTGCAGCGGCATCAATGGTTGCGGCAGCGGAGGCGGCGGCAACATACGCACCAGCGATGCGGACGAGGATTTCCCAAGACAGTGATTCGACTTGTGACGCAATCTCTCCGTGGCAGAGCAGTTTGGAGAGGAGGACGACGAGGATGAGGAAGAGGTACTCGCAAAGATCGGTGCCTCGGCGGCAATGCCAGCTACCGTGCGGTTTTCCCGAATCACCGGAGTAAAGGCCGACGTTTTCAATAGCTGTGGCAGCGAAGCGATTGGCTCCCGAAATACGTTCACCGATTTCATGTTCGACCCGGCGGTGGTAGTCGCTGGAGAATCAGCGTTGTGACGCTGTAACGTGCCGTACGACGGCGATGAAGACTGCGGCTCGGACGCCTGACCGATGGGGAAAAGTAGTGACTCACAGGAGCCGCCGTCGAATAAAGTTGATGAGTTGCTGGTATTGGGGCCCGTCACAGCGCTGTTTTGCTTCTGTTGTTGTTGTTGAAGGTGAGCAGCACTTTGCACAGCGTGCGCGTGCCACATGTAGTCCATCATGAAGCTCCTGGAGAACGGCATGATAGCGATCTCATTAGACGCCGGCAACGAAGCGGCTGAGGTCGGCGAATTTACAGCGGCGACCGGATGGAGTATGTTAAAGGGGCGAATGGGCATCTGCTGGGCGACGGCTGTCGCGACCGCAGTCACGCCCACCACGGTGGCGGGGGCTGTAACTGGTCCTATACCGTTGTCTTTTACTCGCTTTGGCGACAACTTCTGGCAGCGCTTCTCCACGACGCCACTGCCGGACCCGCTCTCGACAATGGCATGGGCCGGACAGCTTGGGTCATCAAGCAGCTTCTGCGATGTAACGACGACCCCCGATGTCGAGGAGGACATGATACGCTTCCTCGTGCCGCCATTGAACATGGCCTTGACATCCTCCCACGCGTGAACGATCTCCTCGGGTGGGTGGCCGCTGAGCAGCATGTGGCGCCGCCAGGAGTTGAAGTTAGCGGCGTCCGGCTGAATGTACTTATCTCCGGCGCTGATACGGTGTGAGTGGAAGATGAACTTGTTCGGTGAGAAGAAGAGCCCGCAGTAGGTACACTTGATGCACTTTGCTCGAGATGAGTTGTAACGAGCCGGCAGGAAGGAACCCCGACAACCCCAGGCGCACTTGTGGTGCACACTGAAAGCGAAGTCATCCGGCAATCGCGGGGGCGCGTTGTCCCCGAGGAAGCTCTTGCACAGCCGCTCTGCCTCACGTCGAGTAATCATTCCGCAGCGACGCGAACTAACCGGCATTGCGCCTGCGCGCCTTAGGATCTCTAGTTGCACAGGAGTGCACTGAACGCAGGTGATGCCGAGCGCGACGCGCCGGTTATGGATCTCATTGTAGCTGAACTGCTTGAGCAGTGTATTAGAGATCTGGGCCAGGCAGAGCCGCTCCTGTCCCTCAATATAGAGCGACACGATAGGAATGTCGTACAGTAGAACGGTGCTAACCTACAATTGAAGGAGAATGAATTAGTGAGAAGACAAGGATGAGAGGTAGGGAATGAATTATTATTTTTAATGACGTGAACAACTGAGAGGTGACAACAATTTTTCTCTCGTGAAGAACAAATACACCCCAATCCGACTTGCATTTGGTTCGGGACCAAGACCACCAGACCAGAAGGGAACTAATTCGCCTAACATATCAAAATAAGTGCCCACCCTCGACGTAGACGGAGAGGACGGAGCTGTAGCTGTGGATGTGTGACGGAGAATTGAAACCAATGTTTATCTCGATAATCTTCTCACGTTCTCAATTATTGGCTGAAATAAATTACACTTACAAAGTTTGCAATTGCTTTTTTTAATAGTGCATTCCCGTTGGATAGTGATGGATGCTAGATAAATATTTTTTTGTGTTTGTGTGTGTTATTTTGATCTGCAGGGGATATATACTAAGGGCGAAGAAACGAAGACTTTTGTGAAAGTAACAAAAATCAACAACCGTGAAATACACTGTAAATGCCCTTTGCATGTGAAGTGTTTTCTTTCATTTTCTGTTAAAGAACGATGGTGAGCGGTGGAAGCTGGCTTCCACTCTCATGAACCCCCCACACAAAATTTTTCCTCATGGGAATAATTCTACGAAGAAAACTTTTTTATTTGACTTGTGTCATTAAAAGGAAAAGGATAAACAATGGAAAACAATTTAAAGGCAAAAAGACATTTAACGGAAGGGGAGATATACAGAGTGTGGGAGAAGAAAACGAGATGACGACACTTACATGATTCGTTTTTGGGTTGACGACTGTGGGGCTCTGGGACATCGGTAGCTGTTTCTCCATTTTCATGGACTTTGTTGACATTGTCGGTCTTACTCTGACCATCTGCCGGCCCTATATTTCTGGTAGTATGGTTGTTTTTACAATCGATTGAAAGAAGTGTATTTCCGCCTCACGGTTTAATTCTTAGTCCTCCATACGGCACAATTAGTCAGTACAGACAATGCTAATTCTGAAAATCACAAACCATCATGAGTTCTTCAAATAACACTAAATCCTATATAGATATATGGAGAGGGGTTGTATATAGGTCTGGTATATTGGCCAGTTCTCGTGAAAAATGTTGAAATCATAGAAAGCACAAAACAACAACACGAAACAAAAAATACTTGAATGCACACAATTGCAATTGAAAAATGAGTTTTTCTGATGTGACTTTATTATGTATTCAAATTACGAAACCCATAACAAATCCCAATTGTCTCCTCGTCCTCGTTGTCGCCCTCTTATTGCAGAGATTTTATCAAGTTATTCTTCCCTTGTTCGACTACGCCAGTTGGCACAGGCGCCCCGCAGGGCCATGCTTATTGTCCGTAGACCAAGCTTAACAAGTGTCTTCCGAGAAGGGTGTGTACGCGTGATGGCGAAAGACTAAAGGAGGCTATGTTGTCGCCCTCGACGTCGAACATGTTTTGTAAACATGGTGAAAATTTAAATATGTCCAACATGCCGAATTCAATTAACTTGTGATTAACGACGTTACACCACGACGGTAGAGTATTCCCGGCCTGCGTGCCAGTCTTGTGTAATGATGGGCGGTTATAATTGGGCTTCCCAAGAACACCAATAATTGAATCACCTTAACTTCAAACATGATTATCCTCATCTTCGTCCTCTCATTGAAATTTTTGATATTCATCAATACGAATGCAGGCACAAACCTTGTCATTTCTAAAATACCAACACGGACCGAAAGTATTTATATACAACGAACGATTCTCAGTAAAAGGGATCGGAGATCAAGTGAAGACTTTATTGGAGTCAAAATTGTGACTTTTTACAATTTAAGGTTTATAACTTCGAAATAAATAAATAAAAATCATAATTTGTTATTCTTGTATAAAAGAAAAATGTTTAATAAACGAGTCTGCATTTACATTTTTTCGAAATTCTTACTACCTATTATTGATAATTATCATAAAAGTTTGAACTAACTTTAGTGGAACACTGTGCATATACACATATGGTTAAAAAATTATGAAATGGTTTAATCATAGTATTTTTGAAATGATTTTTATATTCAAGTGGTTCTACGTTATAATTTTACTATGTATACTAATATTTCACAGCTTTTAGAGCCCTTAACTGTTGCAGGGATTACCAACTTTTTATTCTAGAAAAATATCTCTCATGGATATACCGTTTTAGGTGATCAAAATAATAAGTTCATTCGAAAGCGTTTTTCACACAAAATTAATATTATTAACACTCGTCGAGGCCCATGTTTCGCATAACATAGACGGATCCCTTGGGTCCAGCCAGACTTCTATAGATGTTTAAATGTTTACTTTCGAATGTCTCTGATTTCATTTCAGAGTGCTCTAGTGGAAATTTTCGCAGAGAGAATCTGAAATTCAAACAATTTTTCAATAATGCCGAAAGGTCTCGTTGAACATAAAGGGTTCGTTTGAGTGTAAAAACAGTAACATATTCTTGAACTGAATGATATCTTAAATTTGTTAAAAAGTGATAAAAATCATCCTTGACCGATGGTAAATGAATAATATTAACAATGAATAAGTTAGTCAGAGCTTCAGACATAATATTAAAGCTGCTAGATCTAAACAACAACACAAAATACCACTGTTTTACTCGTTTTATGAACCACTTAGTAACATTCAGAGCAAAGGATGTAAAAAGGATGTGTTTACTAGATGCACTTTGAGGTTAAGTATCTATTCCCAATGTAATAATCCATCCAGCAATGGATTTGCGCAAAAGATTTCAAGGTTCTGCCAACAGTTAATCAACCAACGCGAACCGTCTCCGTTAACAGCAATACGCTTGAACCGGGCTCATCGAAATTTTATTGCTATTCCAGTGAGAATATTCCCTCGGGAGGACGATTGGGCTAAATGAGTTTAATTTAGTTTTGTTGCAATGTGTTTGCGTCGTCGTGTCTCTTTTTGTGTGTAAGGCGATTCTATTTGTCCGATGATTACAATGAAAATTGAATGCGTTACCGTTGCGCACGACTCCGGAGAAGAGGAACGAGGGAGGATGTGACGGAAGAAGCGCTAAGTGATTTTCGCTTATAATCGATTGTTACCACATCCGGCTATGTTGGGTAGTCCTTTTTAGATGGGGACAGCCCTCATGCTTCGTGCAGAGGTCTGAACTGACCCGGTCGAAAAAAATATCGGGCCCCTCTGGACTAAATCAGATCGACGGATTATCATCCACTTTGCCATACTTCAGCAAAGCCATTACGCTGCACCATCGAATTCGAATAATCTCAAAAATCCCGAAAAACGAAAGCTTAGGAAAGCCCATGAGAGTTGTAGTTGAAAATAATCGACAAAGGAAGAAAATAATATTTCGGAAAGTGAAAATTTAACACCATCTATGGACATTCCGTTATACAAAATTACAATTGCATCTGTCCGTAGTACATCCACCCCCTGTGCGCGGAGTAATTACGAAGAGCAAATTTATTTAACCGTCTCGTGTTTGCACGTGTAATCGACTTGCAATTTCCACTAATTAAAAATTTAATTGGTGCAAATTCAAAATCCGTCGCCACTAACTCCTTGTCCTGCCAACACTCACCTCCCCTCTTGCCACGTCAAATTTATTCCACCTCTTATTCCTGGTGTACTCGTGCTTCGTGAAATATGAGTTGAAATATGCTTGTGTTCGTCCTTTTGTTTGCCCATTTGAGTTTGTTTATATTGTCGTTTTTGTGGACGAAAGACTCCATTGAATTAACTATTAATCGTGTTGTACCATGGCACGGATGACGTCAGATTTTCCGGTTCACCCTCACACTCAAACTCACCGATGTAAATGGATTTCATTTATTATTATCCATGTGTTTTAATAAATTGAATGTACTTAATAACGTTTTATGACTCTAATTGGACTCTCTGTCGCTCTAGGAGTTTTCATTTGCGTATCATTTTGAATACTCTTGAAGCAGAAGTTTCTATAGATCTGGTTTATATGGGGTGTAGGATATACAGTGATGGATATATTATTGATTTATTTTATCAGAGTTAATTAACTCAGGTTCACTAAGATTCTCGAGGAAAGCGATGCAACTGCAGTATTGCTATTTCTAATTGTAAGTACTTGTAAGGTGTGCACTCTTGTTTTCATAGGTTTCGAAGTGTTTTTATAATATCCAAAATATATTTAACAAATCTTGAATTTCATAACATATCGGATCAGTCAACACTCCAGCTAACGATTTTTTTGCATATACATGAATTCATCAATTCGGACACACAATTTTGTAACCACTTCACGAATTATACAAATATTTTCAAAAATATTATACAAATACTACTAATTTTACCAAATTGCATTTTTGACATTATTTCAGTAGAACAGTATTAATTTAACGGTTTTTGATTTTCTAATTAATTACTATATACATTTATATATATAAACATTTTCGACACATATATATTTTTTTAATATTATTGTTGTTTTTGTTTTGACTGAAACGTGTTTTGATTTTCACTAAAATCACAATGAAGGAAAATAATCGCACTAAAAATTCATAATTTTGTTTTTAATTTAAATAGAAACATAATTTTAAAAAATAAATCTTAGATTGATGGTTGTAATGGTTCCAGAGTTCATTCGTTACTATGATGATAATAAATACAATCATTTTTTATATACACATATCGTATATAAAAAAAAAAGCCGGTTTAATAGCGGTAATTACAATCACGTAAACTGCAGAAGTCCTTGTGACAGAAGGCGTTGTCCCGAGTGTCCTATAGCTCGTTAAGCTCCGAACTGCGTGAACCTGGGAGCAAGGCGAATCGAACGAATTTGAATCGAGAAAGACGACGCGTGGCAAGTCGCTGTTCGACGGAAAATGTACAATCGACAAATAGGTCCTGATGTCGCAGCACGTGCTGCCAGAGACTAGGAGTTCGAACCTGTCTGAGGACGTAGCGTGGGGAGAGCGGCGCTACCAATCGGCGTGCAGCACGAGCCCGGGATGGCCGAGCAGCCCAGTGATGAACGCACTTTGCTGCCACACACATACAGGCGCAGAACTCGGTACTGACCAATCAACGGCCAGTGACACACCTCGATGCCTCGAAACGAGCTCGTGCTGGTTACTATTCTTCGTCATACAGACAGAGACGGACAGGGTGACTCCCGAGAGGTAAGTCATTGGAGTCTGAATATCCGGTAGACAGGTAGATTGATTAACGCGAGTGCATGCGAAAGACATCTTGGAACAGTCGCGGTTCCGAGAGAATAAAACATCTGAAATAAACAGCATTGTGTATGTTCTATATTTATTTGTACATCTGCATAAATATACATACTACATTCATTTGTATGGTTTAGTCAGTGTATTCGTTCGGTATCATCCAGGGCGATGTCAGACAATCGCGTAGGCCGCGTAGTTCGCAATCCCGCATAGGTTCTTCCCCTTGCGTATGCGCATGTAGCCGTCCTCGCCCCACATCTTTCCCCACCAGTTCTTCAGGATCCAGTGATCCTGTCCGAAGCCAATCACCAGCATGGCGTGGTTCACGGAAGCTGCTGAACAGTCGTCGTCGTCGTAGATGCCATCGCTGTAAACGTTATAGGAAGTGTGTATCAGGGACTCGGATAATATCGAGGACGAGGAGGATCATGTAGTCAGTCTACACACCTGTAGAGCTGGAAGGTTTTCGGAGTGGCGTTAATGGAGACGGCAACGGGGCCGATGTGCGCCACGGCTGCCTCGATCGCCTTCTCATCCTTGGCAGGCAGAATTGCCCAGGAAGTTACGTTCACAACCGCAAGCTCGTGGACAAACTGACATTTTCCTTTCTTCGCTCAAGAGATCAGAGAGGCAGTTAGAGGTAATGGAGAGAGGTGGAGGGCTAAAATTTAGCAAACCTTGGACACGTAATTGTAATCCTTGGACCTCATGATGCCGCCCGTGGCCTGCAGGTACTTCAGAGTGTTTCGAAGCGATCCTCCGGTGCAACCTTGGTTTCCGTGAGATACGCTACAGTCGACTATCTGCTGGGGACTTGGGAAGCAGAAGGTTGGGCGAACATACATATACATACTATATCTCACATATACAAATACCTCAGATTAAGAACACGTCCCGTTCGTTTATACACCTGTCCCTCGATGCTCTCTGCGATGCTGAAAGCATAGCAGGAACCACAGGTTAACTGGTTATCCGGCTGCGTGACGAAGCCTTTCTCTCGCCAATCGATCGCTTCGGGTGTCTGGCTCATCAAGGATGAACCGACGAGCTCAGAGCCAAAATCGACGGCCTCGAAGCGTTTGCTCCGCAGTAGGCGCAAGAAAGCCTTCAAGTACGAGTCGTTGCTCTGGGGCAAAAGAGAAGGACGTTAAGCGGTAGAATATGGCGACTTGCCGTTCAATACAAACCATATCCGACATGACATTCGTCCGCAAACGGTAGCTGCTGTTTCCAGCCTGAAAGAGCTTGTTGTGCTCGCGAACGGCGTCCCGGTTCTCCTCGAAGGCCAGGCGGCTTCGAAACTCATCGTAGGTGTGGAGATAGCTCTTGTTAACGTAGTTCTAGAAGAGACAGATATCAACGGATTAGAAAACCCAATTTATAGTCCTTCTGGCCCGACCTTAAACTCATCGAATGTGTCGAACTCAATAACGCGTCCGTCCGCATCCTTCCAGGTTCGCGAAATGCGAAACAGACAGCTCAGCAACAATATCTGAAAAACCGCAATCGGTGCAAAGCTGTGACTATTCCGCTGCATTGCTTCATCTGCACTGACCCAAGTAAACGTAAAAAGCCCAGAACGAAGCCCACAAACGCGCTGATCTTGCAAAAGCAATCTGATGACGGTATTGAATTCGCTAACGATTTCCGTTGACATTGTGAAATGTTCATTAAAAAACAAATAAAAGTGCTCTATTTAGAAGTAAAAAAAAAAATAAAAACGCGATTGGTAAATTTATGTGATTTGTTTCACATAATAAAGAATTGAAATATTCCTACCTTAACTGCTGAAATAAGTAAAAAGAGAGACCTTTTAATATCAATTTATCAATTGATAATAAGATCATATTAAGTGGATATTATTAATGTCACTTAAGAGACTTCAGAAAATCGTTCTACTTTTGCAATGCATACTTCCCGGTTATCCAGATACTGCACATTATCGAACTGTAGAAATGGTTAGACAACAAATACAAATTATTGGCCTTTACATCCTCACTAAAGGCTTTATATACAATGTAGATAGAAGTATAGCTAAGTTAATTGTACGTAATTCGTAAAACAAACACATTCGACTAATAAAAACCAAGACCTCGCCTTTTCACCCCTTCGTTCGACAACTCCTCGCAGTGTTAGACCCCACGCCCTTAGTCAAACGCGTGGTCATTAAGAGCGAGTGTTAAGTGTGCTTGAAACACCCAAAAGAGCGCATCCATATCCGGCGGCCTTTTGAATTGTCATACACTTCCGTTCGTTCCGGTCTGTTTACACTAACAACAACTTGACACGTCCTTGTCCTCGCCCTCGCTTTGTTTGTAGACTTTTCAACGCGTTCCGAAAGCAAATATTTGACTTTCTCAGGGTAATCGATGTTAAGTGTTTGAATTATGACATACTGATGACATTGTTATTGTTGTTGCTATTACCACTAGGGAAGTCATAGATGGACGAGCGGATCTCGCAACATATTCTGTTCGATATTTTTACACCATTCACCTTGTAAGGATACGTGTACCTTTTTTGGGTAGAAATTTAACATTAATTTTATATGAACAATGTTATATGACACAATGTTATAAGACTCTTACTATCACAGGACTTCTGATACACGATGATTGTTACTTTATAGTAGAAGATTTTATTGGAGACAAATGTGGGAATTATTTCTGTGTGCAATTACATTTTTATACACCACACTATTTGTATATCCTTCCGTTTGTAAAACATTGGAAGAGAGATCGTAGGTGTGGAGAAGTATATATGCTCTTGCGTCACCTCCAGAGTCGATTTAGCTTTGTCTGTCTTTTTGTGCGTCTATCTGTGGAAATACACTTCAAGAAATACTGACTTGAAATTTTGAATTTAGAATTTTTATATTTGTATGTGAAAATGTCCGAAATAGGTCAACGAACGCGCCCACCTCCTATATAAAGCGAAAGGTTAATATGGGATATCTGGTATCCTGCATAGGCATATATAGGGATGCAATTTTTGTGTGATCAAGTATTACAGATATGAATTTAAATAATAAAAATATAAATTAAATATTATGATTAAAACCCATGATATCTAGTGATGGATAACATTACAGTACCACTTATGCCAAAATTAAAAATAATCGATTATCAACCACTCCTCCACTGATATAATATAGAATATGAATTGAATATTTTAATATATGTATTATATTTTTCAAACAAATAGAAAAACTTAAAAATTATATTATATATAAGTATTTTTTCTGAAGTCTCTTTCCTATTTTCTGAAGTTTGTACTCACCCTGAATCAGCATACAATCCGTTATATTATTTTAAAGTTAGATTATCCACTTGACCTATTGCTCATTAAGGTGGCTCGAAAAAAAAGTACAGTTCACTCGGGATAACGTCAATCCCCCATTACGCCAACAACCCAAACCGTCAATCCTTTTTAATTAACATTGTCTAAAACGAAACCAAAAGTCCTTCAATTGACAAAAAATAACAGATGTCTTTTAAAACATGGAAAAGTATACTTTTTCTTTAAGTTGGAAACCTGGTTTTGTTTTCTTTTTGTTTAGTTTATGAACTGTAAGAACGCTTTAAACTATAGTTTCATTAATATTTTGGTCTTAAATTTGCACAATGATAAACGGCAACAATCTGTTAAACGTAAACAGTTGTGGTTTTAATTAGTTGACGTTATCAGTACACTCGGACTGTATATACATACCTAGCTGTATATACATATCTGGAAATAGCACACTTTTGAAAAATATTATAAAAGTGCATTTTATATTACATTTTACTTCGAAATGTTTGGTTTTTTGATTTAAATATTACATTTGGAGTTTAAACATTTATAATAAACAAAAACTATAACAACTATTTATAAAATATTGTTGTTTTAACTCATTAAGCCAATCCAACTATGTTTTTGGTTGGACAGAGAAATAGCACACTTTCATTCTAATGAACAAAACTCGATATTCATTCGATAACTGTAAGTCAAATTGTTATAGTTTTTGTTCTTCTCTTGAACATTAACGGTATTTATACAAAAATGGATAAAGGTCCTTATTCTTCTCCAGAAAAAAGGATGATTATAAGGACAATATTCAAAATCGGGAAAATCCTTCTGAAATAGTCGAAATACAAATTTTTTGCAGAAGAATAGTCTTCAATACCACGAAATTATTTGAATCGAATGTAGAATTGACGAAAAAACAAACAATTTATAAATTTCCGTTGAAAAAAATCTATAAAAAGACGATAAAACCATCGTAAAACAGTTTGAGGTTAATCCTTTTAAGACTTTGGGCACAATATAGACCCAAATAATTGACAAATTTTATACGAAAATTTAGTGTAGAGGTGTAAGAAGACAAATCAACGAGTTTGGGCTGTTTAGACTACTCAGCAAGACAACTTTGCCCCTACCAAAATCAAAAATAAAGATAAATTGGATCAGAGAAGATGGCAAAACGTGTCTGAATACCCCAAAGTGATATTAATTTCATTAAAAATATTTTTTTCCCATAAGTCTTCACCATGGGGAAGACAACAACGAAAGTGTGCTATTTCTCTGTCCAACCAAAAGCATAGTTGGATTGGCTTAATGAGTTAAAACAACAATATTTTATAAATAGTTGTTATAGTTTTTGTTTATTATATATGTTTAAACTCAAATGTAATATTTAAATCAAAAAACCAAACATTTCGAAGTAAAATGTAATATAAAATGCACTTTTATAATATTGTTCAAAAGTGTGCTATTTCTCTGTCCATAGCTGTATATCTGTGCTTACACTCTCAGGCCGCGTTTACATCGAATTGGCGGCGATCACTACTTTGTTTATTTTGCAATTGAAACATTTCTAAACATAAAATAAAAAACAAAGAGTTTCGAAAAAATATTTTTCTGTTTGCACCGAACTACTGTGCGTTACACCAACAATGATGCATGTATATACAATGATTATGATATTTACATATGTATTTATGTATATAATTTATTTTATATAGGAGAAGAAAGAAGATTAAAACAGTATTACAGTTAAAAGAAGTTAAAATATTTCCACGCTCAGCAAGGACCGGATTTGGCCTCAATGGATATTAATAAGCGAAATTACACCCACGTGGAGTCATTCACCACAAACAGTTGTTTTCAACCCTTACATCGGGTAATGGACATGTGGGAAACACTTTATTTACAACGGCAATCATCTGATCATTATCTTTTGAGATCTAAGTGGTCTGGCAACACATCCACAGGTACTTAGCTTCGGTATGCATAACTCTATTTCCGATGCGCATAAAACTGGCAAGCCTCGTGTTGACCTGAGACCATGGGCGTGTGCTATATAATTTGATTTTCACTGCGAATTGGAATGAGCATATGTACGGCTATAATATAATTCCACACATAATAACGTAATGGCAACAACAACAACTTACCAGGGGACCGCGGGCCTTTGAGGGGTAAATAAATCCTAATGCCTAGCACACGACATCCATAAAATTTAATAACCAATTAAACGGTATTACAAGGTCGTTTGTTGTTGGCGCTTTTTGGAAGGTTATTATACCGCTGATGGTGGTAATGATGTTGCTTTTGTCATCGTTATTGTTGTTATCTTGTAGATATTTTAGCTTCTAGTAACAATTTGCCTGAATACCACACGGGGATGTTCTACAGAGCATCATAGTATGGGGATGTTCTGAAGAACATTTCAGTATCCGCAGCAGGGGGTTGGAGTATGCGCCTGCGACAATTTCTATGACTGTCTCCTTTCCCGGATGCGTTTGGCCTTGAATTCTCCGGCTGAGGTGCACCACAATCAACGGGAAACAGGTAATTATTTGACAAACTTCCAAACCGATGCTACGCTTACGATAACGCTTCCAACTCCTACCGTAATCCTCTTACAGCTCGCTCCTTCCTCATGATAAATTTCATTCACAACTGGCCATGTACATTTACATGACAAGTGTAATTTCGAAAGTTACCAAGCTACAAATTGTACCCATATGAAACTCACAAATTGATTCTATCATTAGTTGGAATATTCCAAAGGTGGGAAGTTGAAGAAAAGGTTTCGTGAAATTAAGTGCCATGAATTCAAACCTCAAGGGAGACAAAGTTGAAGACTAACGATCGTTGGACTTTCGTGTAACTTACAGAAGTCATTTGGCAATCGGCGTAAATCGACACGGCTTGGAAAACCAATTTGCGTATTTTTTTGTGTGTAAATGTCAATTTGTACACAAACAGTTGCTATGACATTTTATGAAGTCGGTAGAATACTTCGACCGTTGAACAGAAATTTTATTAGGTAAATCCCAATCCCGTTTAAATTACAGAGGTTGTAAAGGAAGATATATTTCGCAAACCAGAAATAATTAAGTACAATTACAAATAATACAAAGTTTTCAAAATTTTAACTCTTATAAATTAACACCGACTTGTATAAGGTTGATAAATATACCAAGAGTATTTTGAATACGAAATTTTTAACATAATTGCTCGTCATCCGTGTATTTTTCACAATGTATTAAACGTTTCTTTTCTTTATTTTTAAGAAAATTGTTTTACTCCTAATTCGAGATACATACATACGTATTTTACATTGCAGAGGTTGTAAAGGAAAATATATTTCGCAAACCAGAAATAATTAAGTACAATTACAAATAATACAAAGTTTTAAAAATTTTAACTCTTATAAATTAACACCGACTTGTATAAGGTTGATAAATATACCAAGAGTATTTTGAATACGAAATTTTTAACATAATTGCTCGTCATCCGTGTATTTTTCACAATGTATTAAACGTTTCTTTTCTTTATTTTTAAGAAAATTGTTTTACTCCTAATTCGTGATACATACACACAGGGAAAAACACTTTAAGCTTCAGTACAAAACACTTTAAAATTAAAAGTGTTCAAATATGAAAGGGCGCCAAAGAGAAAAATAGTAAAATTAAAACAGAACACTTTTAAATTTGTATTGAAATTTTTCACTTTGAAATTTAAAGTGAACACTTTTGAATTTGAATTGAAATTTTTCACTTTGAAATTTAAAGTGAACACGTTTAAATTTGAATCGAGTTTTTTCACTTTGAAATTTAAAGTGAACACGTTTAAATTTGAATTGAATTTTTCATTTTGAAATTTAAAGTGAATACTTTTGATCACAATTCAAAAGTGATCACTTTCAATATAAAATGGCTTAAATTAAAATACAATTGAATGTATTATTTGTTATTTTATTACGTGTTTATGTATGTATTTGTTACATTTTTATATTTCTACATTACGTTTAATAGTTTTAGGTGATATTGATAAGTTTTACATTAAGTTGTGTAAAATGCTGTCTTTCGGGAAGGCGCTTCTAAATACAAGAGAGGTGGTCCGATGTTGATGCGTCTGGGGGTACGCCGATGACAACCAACTGAGTTTCTGCACATATTTCTAGAATGAGGGAGAAAACAAGGTTTAATTTATTTAATACAAAAGCAAAATTCCAACTCACCTGGTCACCGATTCTTTGTTTGTTTGCATAGTTTAAAGTTTTTGAACAACTGAAGGCACGATTGCTATGATTTTTGAAGAATTTACTTTGAAATTATATATTTTACATTGTTTTATGTTCTTTTAAAAGTGTTCACTTTTAATTTCAAAGTGAAAAATCTCCAAATTCAAAGTGAAAAATTTCAAAATTCAAAGTGTTCATTTTTATTTCCAAAGTGAACACTATTGAAATTCAAAGTGAGAAAATCGAATATTAAAAGTGTACACTTTTAATTTCAAAGTGAATATCTCCTCAGATATAATGATAAATTCAAAGCGAACACTTTGAAAATAAAATTGAAAACTTTTAATTTGTATACGTTTTTATTCACATTTACAATTTTGTGGAGAAACGCTTTAAATTCCATCACTTTGAATTCAAACGTGATCACTTTTAAATTTAAATTAAGATTTTTCCCTTAGTGTACATACGTATTTTACAGATATTCAATGAAATCTATATCTATGTATACTAATATATAAAAAATAAAGTTATTGTGCGACTACAAGAAGCGGCTGAAACTAAAAAATTTCAATTATTATAAAAGTGTCAAATTTGACGTCGATGACAACGCACGTGCGAAGTCAAAGAAAATTTAACACGTGTTAATTCTAAAAATTGATTGTGCTTAATTATGAATAAAAACAATATAGAAAGCCAAAATTATAAAAAACTTTAAAAAAAAAAAGTTTTTAAAAAAAAAATAAATAAGAAAACCAAAAACACTTAAAAATGGATGACGATGTGAGTGACGACGGTGATGAACGCCTCTTGACCTGGCAAAGTGTTCCCCGCAAACAATCGCATAAACGTCATGCGGAAAATTCACCAAAAGCCATAAGGAATAAAAAACCATTTGTGGCCGATAAACCAACAACATCCCGTAATGCAACGTCTGCAAATAAGTTTGCAGCTTTAGAAGTAGACGAAGAAGAACCATCTACAGAAGTTATGAGTGCAGCTGGAGCTCCTAAGCCTCCTCCTATATTTATTCCTAGTGTTAAAGATATTTGTGCTATGATAAGTAATATTTGTACTATTATACCTAAAAATGAATTTACTTATAAATCACTTAAGGATGATCAAGTTAGGTTAATGGTAAAAACTGTTGATTCATATAGAAAAATTATTAAATACTTTGATACAAGCAAGGTAATTTTCCACACCTATCAACTAAAACAAGAGAGGTCATATAGAGTAGTTATTAAGGGTTTACATCACTCAACACCAATTGATGACATTAAAGATGATCTGCTGTCAAATGGTCACGAAGCTAGAAATGTTACCAACATCAAAAGCCGCGTGACGAAAAATCCCTTATCTATGTTTTTTGTCGATCTAACTCCAAATACAAATAATAAAGCAGTTTATGATATTGTACATATTAATAACTGCATAGTTAACATTGAGCCACCACTCAAAACCCATGAATTAATTCAATGCTATCGATGTCAACAATTTGGTCACACTATATCCTATTGTAGTAAACCATAGAGATGTGTTAAATGTGGACTTGATCACCCCACAGCTGAATGTAGGAAAGATATTAATTCACCACTGCGGTGTGTTCATTGTCTATAAAATCATACTGCGAATTATAAGGGATGTAAAGTCTACCAAGAGATTCTCCAAAAGAAATCCTCTAATATGATAAACAACAAAAAATTGGAAAATCATCGTAATACTCAATTCTCTTCTGTCCAGCAAGAATACATTAACACAGACACTAGTGGTAATAAAGAAAATATCAACAATAACTTTAATAATATGTCTTTTGCGCAAGTGGTAAAAAATCAAAATAATAATGACATTATGAATAGGATTGAAGTAGCAGTAAATAAGCAAATTGAATTAACCAATTCATTAATGAATATGATGTCAATACTTATTAATAAATTATGCAAATAGATCTTAGAATCGCAGCATGGAATGCCAATGGGCTTTCCCGTCATGCCCAAGAAATAGAAATGTTCTTGCATTTACATTTTATTGACATATTATTGATATCTGAATCTCATTTTAATCTCATTTTTGATGTTATTTCTGCTAATCACCCAGATGATAAAGCGCATGCTGGTGCAGCTATAATAATAAAATCTACTTTAAAATTTGAAGTCATAGACGCTGTTTGTAAAACTTATCTTCAAGCTGCGGATGTTAAAATCAAGTGTAACAATTTCGATATTTCAATTGTTGCTATTTATTGCCCTCCAAGATACAACATAAGCTGTTCACAATATGAAGCATTCTTTAAAAATCTTGGTGCTAAATTTATAGTTGGTGGAGATTATAACTCAAAACATCCTTGGTGGGGTTCAAGACTAGCTAATCCTAAGGGAAAAGAACTATTCAAATGCATATCAAACAATCATTACTCTACATTATCGACTGGTAGGCCCACATACTGGCCCAGTGACCCTAGAAAAATACCTGATTTGCTTGACTTCTTTGTTTACCATGGGATCGCGAACCACCTCCTAGATATCATAGATAATGATGATTTAAGTTCAGACCATTCAGCCATCATCATGAATTTTAATACGACGTTGAACACTTTAAACTGTAATTCCAACAAACTCTTTTCCTCAAAAACTGATATTAAATCCTTTCAATACTGGATAGATAAAAACATTAATTTTAATATAGCGATAAAGTGTGGTAGCGAACTTGACAATGCAGTTGAAAACTTCACGAGTTTAATTCATGAAGCAGCCTTTTTATCAACACCAATCAATGAACCTATTCAAAATAATAACACTGTTATCATATCTAGTGAAATAAGAGAATTAATCAGAAATAAGAGGCGATTAAGAAGAATTTGGAAAATAAGCAGAAATCCGAGAGATAAAAGTAACATTAATTTTGCATCAAATCAACTGAAACGACGACTTCATGAAATTAAAAATGATTCTCTAGGAAATTATTTGAAAAATTTGAACTGTTGCAATAACGATGAGTACAAACTTTGGAGAGCTACTAAATATTTAAAACGTCCTAGAAAACGTAACGTTCCAATAAAAGACGCTAGCGGAACTTGGTGCAGATCAAGCTTGTCTAAAGTTAAGGCTTTTGCTGAACACTTAGAACTTTGTTCAACCATTTGATATAATTACACTACCACCGATATTGTGAACTTTTTAGACATTCCCTGTCAAATGGATTTGCCATTGAAACATATTTCCCCTAATGAAGTTCGTTCTGAAATAAAGATGTTGAATAACACCAAAACTCCTGGATTTGACAAGTTGGATGCCAAAGTACTTAAATCTTTACCTAATAAAGGTATTCTGTTACTAACGCTTATATATAATACTATATTAAGACTTTGTCAATTTCCAAGCCAGTGGAAGTGTGCTGAAATAATTATGATTCTCAAGCCTAACAAACCAGAGAACGTTGTCTCGTCCTATAGACCGATAAGTTTATTAGTAACATTCTCGAAAGTATTTGAAAGAATATTTTTAAGAAGAATGTTACCTATTCTTGAAAAACAGCATATTATACCTGAATATCAATTTGGATTTCGAAGTAATCACGGCACACCTGAACAATGCCATCGTATCGTAAATGTCATTATTGATTCTCTGGAAATCAAAAAATATTGTTCTGGTGTGTTTTTGGATGTTCAGCAAGCTTTTGATCGAGTCTGGCATAGTGGTCTATTATTTAAGCTAAAAAAACTCCTTCCTGCTCCAGTTTACTTAGTATTAAAATCGTACTTAGAAAAAAAGAAAAATTGTTTTTATGTTAAAATCAATGATGAAACATCTGATATTAAGCAAATAAGAGCAGGTGTGCCACAAGGCAGTGTCTTATGACCGGTTCTGTTTACGATCTTTACTTCAGACATGCCTATAACAGATTTGGTAACTACAGCTACATATGCTGATGACACTGCTGTACTTGCTTCAAATGAATCTGCAACTGTGGCTTCTAATCTAGTTCAATCTGCACTCAACAAAATTCAGTTATGGTTAACAACGTGGAATATTAAAATAAATACTTCAAAATCGGCTCATGTAACTTTCGCTTTAAAAAAAGGAAACTGCCCTGCAGTTTTTCTAAATAACTCTGAAATTCCTAATTGTGACAGCATTAAATATCTAGGACTGCATCTCGATAGGAGGCTAACGTGGAAAAATCCAGCTTAATTTGAAATCCAAAAGAATGTACTGGTTACTTAATCCAAAATCTGAATTAAGTCTTAACAATAAATTACTGCTCTATAAAACCATACTGAAACCTGTATGGACATATGGAATTCAATTATGGGGTACAGCAAGTAATTCAAATATTGAAATTTTACAACGTTTTCAATCCAAAATATTAAGGCAAATTACTAATGCACCTTGGTTTGTCACAAACATTCAAATCCATAAAGATCTCAATGTCTCTTTTGTTAAAAAAGAAATAAATAACTTCACCGCAACATACCTTATTTGACTTAGTAATCACACCAATACTCTAGCTATAAGACTTCTTGATGATACTACTGAAATTAAAAGACTTAAAAGATATCATACACTAGATTTACCATTTAGATAATAAGTATGTACATATAGCTATTTTAAGTTTGTTATTATTTTATATTTAAGTTGTTGTTAATGTTCATTTAAATATGTTCATTGTATTTTTGGACTTAATGAAGTTCAAAATAACTCTGTTAAATTTATGTAATCAAATTTGATTATTATTATTTAAATAGATTGCAAATAAAAGAATATTTATAAAAAAAAATTATTATAATTTTACTGGTTAGCTACCATACAAGAATTGGAAAACCATTTAGATAAGTAATTAAAAGAGATTTTCCATACAATATTCTCTCTTATGAAACTCTCTTATATTTCGTTGTCATGGTTTTTGAATTATAATGTTACCCCTTGGCGAATACATGGAAGAAATTACCGATAGCAGTCTAACCATTTCTACAGTTCAAAGCATCAAAACTAGTAAAAAAAAATATGCGTGCAACAGAGTACAGGCGAAAGTGAAACTTCGGTGGCTATTAAATCGCATATATTTTTATTTAACCCTTTCCCACGCTTACAACCAAACGATGTGTTTCACTTCACTTTGGATCCAAACACTACGGCACTCCACTTTTCGGAAAACACTTCACTTTGCTATACGCAGATTTTTTGGATATTTATAGCTAATTTTGTAGCGATTTCTGAAATTAATTTGGAAAATGGTCATCACCAAAAGACTAGTTTTTGGGGACTTGGACTAAAAATCATTAAATCACTTCACCACACCCCAGAACACTATACTTTTTCCACTTTTGCACTTCGCTCAAAAGTTCTGGCGCGCCAACCCTGACTCAGAGTGTGTGTGCGTATACTCAGAGTATGTGTAGAGATAAAAAACGTTTTCGAGATGAAGAATAAACGTTTTTGCGAAAAAAACAAAAACGTTTGATCGCAAAAGATATTTTCTTCATGTTCGCGTAGACATTTTGTTTTGTTTGCGGAGAAAAAAACGCTTTGTTCGCCGACAATATTTATTACTTGTTCGCGCAGAAATATTGTTCTGTTCGCGACAAGTATTTTTATTTTCTCGATCAAAATAAAAAAAAAATATTTGCGTAGAAAGAAGTTCTAGTACGCGATCGATGAGAATCTTTCATTATAAAAATATTTTTAACTGCTAATGATAAGTTCGACAGCGGACAGAATTTTTACACGTCGCAAACGATATTAATTTTTTTATTTGCGATGAGAAACAATTGCATCGTTCACGAAAAGAATTAATTTTTCATCATTGATGATAGTTTTTTTATGATGAAAAACGAAAGATTATAGTTTTTGAGAGATATTTCACGAACCCTGTTCCAACGCCACTTGGCTTTGGCATTGTGACGTCTCCGGATCATTCTTGCGATATTTTGTCCAATTTTGCAGGTTTCTATACGATGGGAGGTTTGGAGAAAGTATTCATGACGCCAATGCCATATTAAAACCATTTCTTCATACCAACTACACCTGTATTGTTACTACATTGAAGAGCTTCGGGCCAGCGATAGAATCATGTATTCCATGAGATGGCCTGCGAAATGACCTTAGTTGTGAGGTTAGCCCAGTCGAACTGAGGACGGAAATTCACAACCTCACAACCAAGTACAAGTAAGTAAATGTACAATTAAAAATAATAGTGGGCTTATTAACTTCCATTTTGTACCGGCGCTTGTAGCCCGACCACATTCTGGTATCGAATCTCACAACCACATTTTATCGATCTTCATCGATCGCGGCGAATATGTTGGTGACATTGAGCAGCGAACGCATATCCGTCTGTCTCTGTCATCCGTTATCTTTCGACTGGAATCGGTTATTAACAAAAACCATTTATATACAATAACTGATCACTAAATTTGACTTTGATCGAGGGGTCGAAGACCCTTGGTGATCATTACCAATTTAGCCTTGAATTGAAACAGTTGTTTCAAAGGTTTTTTCAAAGAAAATAATATAAAATTTATTTGAATTTCTGGTGATTTCTTTTTATTGAATTTTATTTTTTAATTCTCATTAAATATTTGAATGTGAGAAAATATATAAAAACTCACAAATATATATAAACTAGAAAATACCTCCTGAAAATCGTATATATCTAATTCCAAAATAAATTTCAATTAATTTGTTTATGGGTAATTAATAAGAATGACATGGGTATTTTTTCCAATAATTATGATGATATGATAATGATTAATTATAATCCAGAGTCGTTGAATATTGAGCACATCACTTGTAATATGACCAGAGGAAAGAGAGTTTGATGTTCCGTTTCCGATAATAATTAATTTATTACAAATTCGTCACAACTGTTAATTCAGTTCTTAGTTGTCTTCAATTTATTTCGCTGTTTCATCAGGGATATGGTTCAGTGACCAAAACAAAAACTTAAACGCCTCTCAAGACAAAATCGTGCGGAGATACGAGCCCCAATGCTTGAAAAGGTGGATAAAATGTAGCCTCAAGTAACCGTGAACAAATGTCTGACATTTCATTGAAATTCAAAGGACTTAATTTTATCTTTTAAAAAAACCCTTTAAATAAAAAAAAAAATATGCGTGAAGAAGTGTACACGCGAAAGAAGTGAAACTTCGGTGGTGGAAACTTTATTATACATAATCGTAATCGCGACAACGCTCGGCTGATGTATTAGCATATGTTCTTAAGCTCCTGATATTTTTGCCAGTGGATTGTACCTATTATCGATTAATAAGAGAAATCACTAAATATGAATTTTAATATATTATTGATTGACGAACTTGTTTATTGTTATTTGCGCAATTGAGATATGTACGAAGTATAGGAAAATCTGGGTTATTTTGGGAGTCACTTCTCGCAGTCCCTCCGCTCCATTTCTTTTCGATTCATTTAAAACTTATATTTACATTTAACGAAGCAAGTGAACACGTGTCTCTTTTGAAGTTTCTCATTCATTCATCATTGAAAATTGGCTTCGTTTGAAATTTAGAAAGCGTATGATGCGAGAAAAGCATCATATGCATAAGCATGAACAACTTTGAGCGTCTTATAAAATGTTTCCTTATACTCAGAGTCAGGGTTCGGATTATACGACGATCGTAGTCTATCTGCTTCACTTTTGGATAATTTTTGAAATCTACTTCGCCGCTACGCTTGAACTCTAATCTACTATGATTTTTTGAAAATAATTTTGAGTTGAATTTCTTCATGGTTCATGGTTCATTTCACATGAATTTCGTAACCTAAATTTGAAATTTTTGGCTCATTCACGTTTTTTTTTTTTTGTTTGTTTGCTTATCACATAGTTTTTTCAAATCTACTTCGGAAATGTGCCGCCTACTACGATTTTTGCCCCTCTTTACTACGATTTTTGTTTCTCGAGGTCCGAACCCCAGATTACCAGTTATGAAACTTCTGACATTTGAGGTTAAACGTCAAAAAAAATCTATTTTTTATGCGATTGATGAATACACAGATTTTAGTACATTATTTGTAATTTTGTTCACTTTCCTCGCCATACTAAAAGTGTGCAAGTGTAATTGGAACTAAAACAAATCTCTGAAATTTTAAGAAACACGGCTCAGTGTCTAAACGCATATGTTGCGAGTCAACGGTGTCGGGTTCAAAGATCCTAGGGTGTTGTAAAGGCAAATTGTATTTGTTTTGAAAATTTAAATATATATCTATACACTAGAAAGACCGACACTTTGTATATACCTAGATTGCCCAAAAGCAGTCAAAATGACTGCCTTATAAAAGAATAACTAATGTGTAAAGATATTGATTAAATATTTTTTTTTATATTTTTCGTATTATTAACACATCATTCGACTTTTTTTTCATTAATTTTGACCGAAAAATAAATACAATAATCAACTTATTAGAACATGTATCACTACCTAAAGATTCGAATAACAAGTACTACACCTTTTACAACCAGAATTGCGAAAATCAAAAACCTTTTCAATATTAACAAAAAAAAAATATATATATATTTTAGTAATAATTTAACATTAATTGTTGAAAATTAAAGCTTAAAGCTTCTACGATCCCACTTGCATATCACGAAGGGCCAGCGCGTCTGCATGGAAAATGGAGCTGTGTTGAATTGCGCGTGCACAGTCCCCCACTGTTATTGTCTCCTTTGCTTCATTAATGAGATGTTCTAAGTACATAAGTCGCTGTTCAGAAACACCAGGTCCTTCAGCTTCCGGAACACGCATCATATTTTTCACATATGTCTTCACTTTAGACCATATTATTTCAATTGGGTTCAGCATTGGAGAATATGGTCCCAGTCGCAGAACTGTGCTCCTGTTTTGGGCGAACCTGGCTACAGCTATTTCCAAGGACGTGTGGCATGGAGCATTATCGCTAACAATGACGGCATCTTCAAGGTTATTTCCTTGCTCCTGTCACCTCTCCAAAACAGTGCATATGCATTCATTGCATGTGTTAGCTTTGAATGAACCTCGTTGTCGATCCATCGCTACCATTACTGATGTTGTTATAGCGCCGATGAGATGCACATTTGGTCCTCTGGAAGCTAGTATTTGTTGGATGGCTCGCTTTTTACTTGATCGGCCTTTTTTGTGGCCGCAAAATAAATTAAAGTTGGTTTTGTCGTGGGATCGTAGAAGCTTCAAGTTTTATTTTCAACAATTAATGTTAAATTATTACGAAATATTGAATATTTAAATAAATTGCATTTATTGCAAAAAAAAACAATTAATTATTATTATTATTAATTATATATACAAAATAATACATAACGTCTCTACGCAGAAACTTCTGTTCTGATTGTCGCAATTCTGTTTATCATTGTCGCTATTCTGTTTATCGTTGTCGCAATTCTGTTTATCATTGTCGCAACTCCTTTTATCGTTGTCGCAATTCTGTTTATTGTTGTCGCAATTCTTTTTTACATTGTCGCAACTCCTTTTATCGTTGTCGCAATTCACTTCAAAAAGACAGTTATGCGGAAAATATCGTAATGCAACTGGTACCATTTTTTCCATAGCGTTGTGGGAAATCGTGTTGTATACATTATAAGAGGATCTTCTGTACTTGAACAACAGGACTATAAAGGTTTTAATTCTCTACATTGTTAGCTGTTTTATTGAGAGCTTCGCTCGTATATATAGCAACAAATGTAACAGGAATGCAATAATAAATTTTGCGACCAAGTCAGGTTATGAAAAGTTACCAAAAGATACCAATGAATTAAAACTTTAAATTTAAATTAAAAAATCACCTTTTTAAAGTACATATAGATGATATGATAATGATTAATTATAATCCAGAGTCGTTGAATATTGAGCACAGCACTTGTAATATGACCAGAGGAAAGAGAGTTTGCTGTTCCGTTTCCGATAATAATTAATTTATTACAAATTCGTCACAACTGTTAATTCAGTTCTTAGTTGTCTTCAATTTATTTCGCTGTTTCATCAGGGATATGGTTCAGTGACCAAAACAAAAACTTAAACGCCTCTCAAGACAAAATCGTGCGGAGATACGAGCCCCAATGCTTGAAAAGGTGGACAAAATGTAGCCTCAAGTAACCGTGAACAAATGTCTGACATTTCATTGAAATGCAAAGGACTTAATTTTATCTTTTAAAAAACCCTTTAAATAAAAAAAAAATATGCGTGAAGAAGTATACACGCGAAAGAAGTGAAACTTCGGTGGTAATTAACCGCATATAATTTTATTATACATAATCGTTACATTTATTGTTACGAAGATCGAATACTGGCTCGTGTCAACATATTCGCCGCCAGGGTTGCCGCTAAAGAAAAAATTTTGCGTCCAATTCAGGTTATGAAAAGTTACCAAAAGTTACCAATATATTAAAACTGATCAGAAAACAATATTAAATAAATTTAATGTATATTCAGGGTTGCCGCTAAAGAAAAAATTTTGCGACCAAGTCAGGTTATGAAAAGTTACCAAAAGATACCAATGAATTAAAACTTTAAATTTAAATTAAAAAATCACCTTTTTAAAGTACATATAGTTTTATATAATACTATATAGTACATATAGTATTAAAGTTTATAACATTTGTTTATCACAACATTGATTACAAGAGTAACTTAAAAACTTAATTAATTAATTAATAATTTCAAAAAAATAATATAAATTGAAAATCTGTATTCACAAAAAATGCATTCAATAAAAAGATGCATCAACATTCTTTGGCAGCTGACCAAACATAATTGTTAGCTTTTGGTCGATTTGTTAGCTCTTTGACTAACATTATATTGGTAATAGTTTTATATTCCAATTTATTGCGTAATTTCGATTTAATTAACGATAAGTCGGAAAATTTCCTTTCAGCAGCTGCTGAACTATGGGGCTGACAAAGTTCTTTAAAAGAACTTTGTTGTAACCCATTTTTAATGACACTTGCCTTATACATAAAAAAAAAATATATCCATATCAGTAGATACATTGTTTTTCGAAAATCTTAAAAGTTTCCATTGTGATATAATGGCTTCTTCTTTACCTTCACTATGGAATCTTGAAATTAATGGCAAAATTGACAAATCCGATTTTGATAACACGTTTTCAGGTGTAATAATAGAAAAAAATTTTAAATCTTCATTGTTAAAATCAAATCTTAACTTAATTTGCCTCAATAATTGATGTAGAAATTTCTGATAGTTGTTTTAATTTCTAGTTCTTTGGCTTTGCTTCCAATAAAAATCTGTTGAACATGAAGATAATAACTTTCATCGAATATATCGATCAATATTTCTTAATGATTCATTCCTTAAGAAATTACTCAATATTAATTTGAAGTATATTTCCATTTGGGAATACAAATACGGCAAACGTACGTAATTGGAACTCTTTATTTAAATCGTTAATCATTTTTAAAATGTAAGTTAAAAAAAGGAAATAAATTTTAGTTTCGGAATCCATTCTGTTTGCTAAATCTTTAGCACGAATTCCATTAACTTCTATGAAACAAGAAATAAAATATAATCTTAAGCTGTCCCATTCATAATATTCAAAAATATTAAGAAAACAAAAAAGTTACCACAACTAAAAAACTAAGCAAAAAAGTTACCAGTTTTGGTAATAAATTACCAAAACAAGAGTACGTGAATTGCGTCGCCTTTGTAATTGTTAGTGTAATTCGTTCTAACGACGATGACACTGAGCATAGACAGGGTGACGTATCGTGCGAAGAAGGATCGCGATATCTCTAGACCCTGAATCTAGAATGATGGTGACACGCAGCCTGTATAAAAGGGCGAAGAGAACCGAGACTGGAGTCAGTTCTGAAAGAGATCTATGAACGTAATGGGGTTATTACACGGTACATCATGATCACACATCATTTCGTGCATAGATAAGAAGATGAGAAACTCTTGACAGTTGGGTCAAAATCGTGTTCACATACAGTATCCGTGTGTCCACCTCATAAACTTCAAATTATAAGAACTACCAGATGTTTCGACCACAGATTTGGTACATATCGTGGTGAATTCATTAAAAATATTAAAATTTTACATGAACAATAATAACAATATGTTACTGAGTTAGTTAACAAAAAAGTTTAAAAAACTATTACCAATTGTTCACAATAATAAATGTTTGCATTTTTAATATAAATGTAAAAAAATACAATATTTCCTAAAGTTCACCTCTTCTTTTAAAAAAAAGTGGCAATACTGTTGGTGAAAAGAATATCAGCTGTTTATGTATTTCTGTACAATTTCCTGAAAGCGATTTTGTTCAAAAATCTAAAAACTGATACTTCAATTATAATCTAATTGAAAGGTTTAGGGGGTAAGCATGAGTTTAGTAGAGTTTATAATAATTTTTTAAATACTGCTCTTTTCATTCGAATTTAAATAAGTCTGTAGTTCAATCTGTAGAAAATGTGTTGTTTGAGAATTTTTAAAGAGAGTAGCATGAGGTGAATATCGGGGTATTCAACTCAACTTCGAGGTCTTAAACTCAAGTTTCGGGGTCCCGAAGTCATGATTTTCACACATACTACTTTAGGTATTTCACGACCACAGCCATACAAAAACAGAAGTTTCCCATCTTCTTATCTATGATTTCGTGTCTGTGTGCATCGCAGTTTGCCACACACGGTTCAATCTTTTGCCTGATCATATCAGCTGTTCATAATTTTTGGCTCTTCGGCTGACGTTCTGTTGTCAAAATCTGTTTGGTTTCTGTTGTCCGTGTTTGGCGCTATTTTTGGTGTGACGTCATGTATTTTTTGTCATGAAATTTTGTGTGCAATTGCATTTAATATTTTGCAGAAAAACACCACAAAGAGAAATATGTGATTTTGGGTGAAAAAATGCACTAGAAAGGCAGAAAACAATGGATAAAAGATCCATATTTTTAACATAAAATGTTAAAACGACCATATGTTAGCAAAATTGTACTAAATTGTAGAAGAATAGGCACATTGAGAGCGAGAAGAGAGTACAACTGACAGCGAGAGAACAATGATCAGAGCAAAATATCAAAAAATTTAGATTTTTTCTCTGGGATCTTGCGATCATCATCTGTGTGACGCATACATAGATTTTTTCTTTCAATTTCACGAACACATTGATGATGATGTACATCAAGATGTATCGTGTAATAACCCCATAAATAAGAGTTGAACAAGTGAACAGTGGTGCGAGTAGTGTCGCATATAAGATAAAGAGTTGTGATAAGAGAACTTTGTAAAGACATAAGCTAGTGTTATTGTAAATAAGTGACTATAGTTGTTCAAGTTATTTAAATAAATAACATTTGTTAATAGCAGATCAAATTAAGCCTTTAATTGATATCCAGTGATCGAACCCTATTTAATAAACAGTAAAATTCGTAACATTATTGTTCTTTTTTAATCGAAGATCGCAGGTACTGACAATAGTTAATATACTAGTCAGTGTCCTCTTCTGAGTTAACACTTCGCGTCACATTAATAGAAACAGTGATTGATTTATTTTTCGCTAAAAGCTGAAAGATCGAATAAACAAATAGGAAAAAACTACCGTTACAGTCGTTTTTAAAATAGTACTAACATTTTGGTTTTGAAAAGAAACACCAGCTAATGTGACGCTATACAATCAGTTAAAATCCTGATGAAATTTAAATTTGAAATCATTGGTTTATGGTATTCTGCTACAGACCAAGAAGATATCCTGAAAATTTCCTTCATGTGTGGATGCTCCGCAGCCAAAATGCAAGAAATTAGCGATAGCAGTCTGACCTTTTCTACAGTTTGATGCATAACAGAGAGCACAGATCATTTCTGCTAAATCAACTTTTACCAAAATACACCGTTAAATGCATGTTTTTTGGCTTTTAACCTGGTTCCTGAAACAAACAAAAAGTGTTCATACAATTGATTCAGAAACTGTAGCTGTTTCGTGGACGATTGGTCTTTTTTAATTTTTTTCCCATAGTTTTCAATATTTTTTAGAATAATCAATACAATTTTGGTATTACTTTCCATTTTATTGGGGATTGCAGGAAAAGAAAATGCATTTTCAATATGCACTCACATTTTTGCCTTTTCGGCCAAAGTATGCACCTTTGGTCTGGAAATTTTTAATGTAAAGACACGCAGAATACCTTAAACCATCTTAATTTTGAAAATTTACCATTCATCAGCAATGTAACTTATCGTATAGCGAAACTTTGGCTGCTGTTTCTATTCAAGTGACGCAAAAAATAAGCAGTTTTTTGTGTACATTTTCAAAAAAGGACAGAAAAGGTGTCCTGTGGAATTTTTCGGAAGATTTTTGTTTCGCAATATTGTTCATAATTGTCTTTTCTATCGATTGGCATTCGCCAAATAATTTTGCAAATTCACTTTCAAAAGTTTTGAGCTGTCATCGAAAAAATTTTGTGTGTTTCTATTCATGTGACGCGGAGTGTATCAGTGTACTTCCATTGTTTTGTTTTGAGCTAGGAAGTTCTGAAAAGTACTCTTCTTATTTCAAAACAAATAAATGAGTCCTCTCGATCTCATTTAAAAATCAGAGGCTTTGATGTTATTTCTGCTAATCACCCAGATGATAAAGCGCATGCTGGTGCAGCTATAATAATAAAATCTACTTTAAAATTTGAAGTCATAGACGCTGTTTGTAAAACTTATCTTCAAGCTGCGGGAGTTAAAATCAAGTGTAACAATTTCGATATTTCAATTGTTGCTATTTATTGCCCTCCAAGATATAACATAAGCTGTTCACAATATGAAGCATTCTTTAAAAATCTTGGTGCTAAATTTATAGTTGGTGGAGATTATAACTCAAAACATCCTTGGTGGGGTTCAAGACTAGCTAATCCTAAGGGAAAAGAACTATTCAAATGCATATCAAACAATCATTACTCTACATTATCGACTGGTAGGCCCACATACTGGCCCAGTGACCCTAGAAAAATACCTGATTTGCTTGACTTCTTTGTTTACCATGGGATCGCGAACCACCTCCTAGATATCATAGATAATGATGATTTAAGTTCAGACCATTCAGCCATCATCATGAATTTTAATACGACGTTGAACACTTTAAACTGTAATTCCAACAAACTCTTTTCCTCAAAAACTGATATTAAATCCTTTCAATACTGGATAGATAAAAACATTAATCTTAATATAGCGATAAAGTGTGGTAGCGAACTTGACAATGCAGTTGAAAACTTCACGAGTTTAATTCATGAAGCAGCCTTTTTATCAACACCAATCAATGCACCTATTCAAAATAATAACACTGTTATCATATCTAGTGAAATAAGAGAATTAATCAGAAATAAGAGGCGATTAAGAAGAATTTGGAAAATAAGCAGAAATTCGAGAGATAAAAGTAACCTTAATTTTGCATCAAATCAACTGAAACGACGACTTCATGAAATTAAAAATGATTCTCTAGGAAATTATTTGAAAAATCTGAACTGTTGCAATAACGATGAGTACAAACTTTGGAGAGCTACTAAATATTTAAAACGTCCTAGAAAACGTAACGTTCCAATAAAAGACGCTAGCGGAACTTGGTGCAGATCAAGCTTGTCTAAAGTTAAGGCTTTTGCTGAACACTTAGAACAAAGTTTTCAACCATTTGATATAAATAACACTACCACCGATATTGTGAACTTTTTAGACATTCCCTGTCAAATGGATTTGCCATTGAAACATATTTCCCCTAATGAAGTTCGTTCTGAAATAAAGATGTTGAATAACACCAAAACTCCTGGATTTGACAAGTTGGATGCCAAAGTACTTAAATCTTTACCAAATAAAGGTATTCTGTTACTAACGCTTATATATAATACTATATTAAGACTTTGTCAATTTCCAAGTCAGTGGAAGTGTGCTGAAATAATTATGATTCTCAAGCCTAACAAACCAGAGAACGTTGTCTCGTCCTATAGACCGATAAGTTTATTAGTAACATTCTCGAAAGTATTTGAAAGAATATTTTTAAGAAGAATGTTACCTATTCTTGAAAAACAGCATATTATACCTGAATATCAATTTGGATTTCGAAGTAATCACGGCACACCTGAACAATGCCATCGTATCGTAAATGTCATTATTGATTCTCTGGAAACCAAAAAATATTGCTCTGGTGTGTTTTTGGATGTTCAGCAAGCTTTTGATCGAGTCTGGCATAGTGGTCTATTATTTAAGCTAAAAAAACTCCTTCCTGCTCCAGTTTACTTAGTATTAAAATCGTACTTAGAAAATCGTTGTTTTTATGTTAAAATCAATGATGAAACATCTGATATTAAGCAAATAAGAGCAGGTGTGCCACAAGGCAGTGTCTTATGACCAGTTCTGTTTACGATCTTTACTTCAGACATGCCTATAACAGATTTGGTAACTACAGCTACATATGCTGATGACACTGCTGTACTTGCTTCAAATGAATCTGCAACTGTGGCTTCTAATCTAGTTCAATCTGCACTCAACAAAATTCAGTTATGGTTAACAACGTGGAATATTAAAATAAATACTTCAAAATCGGCTCATGTAACTTTCGCTTTAAAAAAAGGAAACTGCCCTGCAGTTTTTCTAAATAACTCTGAAATTCCAAATTGTGACAGCATTAAATATCTAGGACTGCATCTCGATAGGAGGCTAACGTGCAAAATCATATTAAAGCTAAACGTCTCCAGCTTAATTTGAAATCCAAAAGAATGTACTGGTTACTTAATCCAAAATCTGAATTAAGTCTTAACAATAAATTACTGCTCTATAAAACCATACTGAAACCTGTATGGACATATGGAATTCAATTATGGGGTACAGCAAGTAATTCAAATATTGAAATTTTACAACGTTTTCAATCCAAAATATTAAGGCAAATTACTAATGCACCTTGGTTTGTCACAAACATTCAAATCCATAAAGATCTCAATGTCTCTTTTGTTAAAAAAGAAATAAATAACTTCAGCGCAAGATACCTTATTAGACTTAGTAATCACACGAATACTCTAGCTATAAGACTTCTTGATGATACTAATGAAATTAAAAGACTTAAAAGATATCATACACTAGATTTACCATTTAGATAATAAGTATGTACATATAGCTATTTTAAGTTTGTTATTATTTTATATTTAAGTTGTTGTTAATGTTCATTTAAATATGTTCATTGTATTTTTGGACTTAATGAAGTTCAAAATAACTCTGTTAAATTTATGTAATCAAATTTGCTTATTATTATTTAAATAGATTGCAAATAAAACAATATTTACAAAAAAAAAAAATAAATAAATGAGTACAACTGTAAAATATGTCAAAATGTCAATCAATTCAAAAAATATATGTATTTGTCAAACATAAATTGTTGAACCAATAAAAATTGTATGAAATTGATGAAATTCAAATTCGTAATCTTTGGCGAGATTAATCCAATAGGAATGTCGTAACATGCTAGTTCACGATGTAACATTGTCAGTAGTTATGTAGAAGTATTAAAATGTTTTGCATTTGTCTTATCTTGAAGAAATTCATCATTTTCATTTTTTCATATTTTGCCGAACATAATTCTATACAATTTTTATTAATTTTCATAAACGTGAATATTTTGTTGTCAGTTTGACTTTTCGAAGTGAATTCGAGTTGACAATGATTCGACCGAAAGAGAGAAAATATGGGATTTTTTTTCAAACGAAAAATAACAACAAAAAACCATGACAACAAAATATGAGAGATAGAATTTTATATGAGAAAATCTCTTTTAATTTTAATTAAATACCTCCATGGTTAATATTATTTTTATATAGCTTATGTCTATTTATTATATAGCCTATTCTGGTATGGTAGCTATCCTGTAAAAATATAAAAATGGAAACATTCTCAGCCGTTTAGCTGATTTTTTTAGTCGAACATACAACTTTCTTCTTTTATATATTAGTATAGATATAGATATCAGTGGTCACAAGCCATAACCGCCTAAGTCTGTTTTTCAAAATTTTCAGGAGAGCAGTTTAAAGTTTCAAATTAACATTGAAAGTAATGGGGCTAGGTGTTTCTTTTTTACATTTTTAAGGAGTCTAAAAAAGATACAAACATGAAAAATTGATAGCAAATAGATTTAGACACGCTGAGCACGATGGCACTAAAATCTAAATTTTGTCCTAACTCGACTTAGGCGGTTATGGCTTATGACCACTGATATAGATATAGAAGTATAAATATAGATTTAGTTTATCGTTTTTAAATGAAGTGTTCTGTATATATTTTTTTTAATTTTGGTTAAAAATAAATCAAAATTAATCCTTTAAAATGGATATGCATTTTATTTCCCCAATAGATTAACAAATACAAAAATATTTCCCGTTTTTTACAAAAAAATCGACTGCATCATTTAAGGTGTGAGCCACTGTAGATATAGATAGATTGAGTTTATTGAGTTTCAATTGTGGCAAATATTTTGTGGGATCATCGTCAATCAAGACTCGGTAAACCGGACGATGATCAGGATGGGCGGGTATGGAGTTGTCGCACTAACACCATAGCGCAACTTTCAGTGCTGTGGTCATGGCAAACCTGGTAGAATTTCGCTCTCCCTCTAGCACGCATATATAGGTGTACTCTTCGTTCGTTTAAAAATGCTTCCTGTGATAAGCTGCAAGATCCCCACTCCCATTGGCCGTCGAGCTGGAGCCGGAAATCCCAGCGTCCTTCCGCAGCATATAATAGATGCAGAAAAATATTGGCACCGAACAGAACGTTGATTGTTACATTTTTTGGCGCTTAACGTGGGGCCAACACTTTCAAATTCATAACTTTTTAACACCTTGTCTGTTCATTGAAAACGATGTGCACCAATAATATACATCCTCACTGTGCATATACTTATACTGCCTTTGCTTGCAGGAATAACTTATAGCTTTGACAATTTCATTTCCATCAGTATCGGATTGCTTACAATTTGGAAACCTTTAAGTTCTTCGTGGTTGACTTAATCGCCAGTTTAACCGCATAGATACTTGTTTACTTTTTTTCCTCTCGGTTTATTTATTGATTCCTTTCTGTCACGTTTAGCCATTGACCTCAGGAAAAACCTACACCGGCTCAGCAACACAAATACCACGGAATCTCGTATTGAACTTATATCTTTTTTTTTATAGAAAATGTTCAGTTTATTCTTTTATCGTACTTTTTATTTCTGATTCGATTCGAATTAATCATATTTACATCGCCATGTCGGTTCGTTCATAGCAATGAAGACTTAACTTCTGGGGCGACCAGTGTTAAAACGTGTAACATTTGCTCGAATCCCATCGGTGTCATCGGACACCTAGTCAAGACACCATGTGAACACACTTTCCACAAAGCTTGCATTGCAAGACATTTGCAAACAAAAAGAACGTGTCCTGTGTGCAACGAAAGATGCGTTGAGAAGTCTTGTTACGATGCACCCCAGACCGTCCAAGTCTACTCCTAGTAGTCATGGGTATTCAACTCGTTTGCAGACTAGCAAGCAATCGACAAGTGTCGTATCCAATCCGACTGCCCAGGAGGGACAGGAAGTGTGCGAGGATTCAGTTTCTCCGACTCGACCCCCTGTTGATCGGGACCTAAATTTGCAAAACTTGGTCACTGCAGCTGTTGGTACACAACAAGCTCAGATGCTTTCCACCCTCAGACAAACGTTAACCAGTTTGATTGAATCAAACATTGAGTTGGTTTTCGACGATTGGCAATTACCAATCCCCTTATGTCCATGAACCAACAAAACAATTCACAGTGTCCAACAACGTCACGGCAAGCTCAGTCTGCAATGCCTGTTGAACAACAATCGTTGGATCAAATTCTTGGGTTACATTCGGGCCACACTAAAGTGCGTTCAGAATTCGTTGTCTGCCACAACTCTCCTGTATTGAGGTTTTCTGGCGGTTCTCAGGGATTATCGGTCGAAAAGTTTATCAATCGTGTCGAAGCCCTTACAAATCATACGTTAGGTAGGAACTTCGAACTGCTTTGTCGTAACGCTAATTCTATATTCGATGGCAAAGACACCGACTGATTTTATGATTTATGATATGATCCGCGATAGGAAACAGAAGCCCAATGAAAGCTTCGATTCATTTTAGGAATCAATTTTATAATTAAACGATCGCCTAGAAAACTCTCTCCCAGAAAATTCATTGGTTGAAGTGTTGCGACAGAATTTACTTCCAGAAATCCAGCATGAGCTTCTGAATGTCCAAATATTTTCCGTATCTCACTTAAGAGATACGGGACGTTTACAAAAAAACGTCCAACAGCAAGCCAAGCAATCCAAGGCGAAATATTTCGGAGATTGAAAATGTTGAGCCGAGAGATGACGTCGAAGATTGCGAAGACGTTTCGGCAATCTCTCTCAATTGCTGGAATTGTGGGCGAAGTGGTCACCGGTACCATGACTGCTTAAGCGAGCGAAAGGTATTCTGCTATGGTTGCGGAACTCCTAACATATACAAACCGAATCGTCGCAAATGTTCGGACTGGAAAAACTTGCGATTGAGTGCACCTCACAGTGCACGCAAACACCCGCCGAGTTCAACGAACACCAACAAACATCAATCGACCAACACAGATTGAATCACAATACCAACCAAATCAATTACCCAGATATACAAATTAAACGAAATACGTCCAACGCTATCCTAATCCGCTAATGTTCCTATCAAGCTATATCATTTTCGCGTTGAAGAATATGATGAAGCTCGTCAGCGAATATTTTAAATTTTTTCTCCATCTCGCTCAAGTGCGATCATTTTGGGAGGCAGTTAACAGAAAGCGAAGAAGTTGCTTTATCACTATAATTTTTGACAAACATCCGCCCGTACGCTGAAGTCCAATTAATCGATCAAAATATTATCGGGTTGCTTGATACCAGGGGTCTCGATTACCCGGGTATCGAGTAACCCGGGTTACCCGGGTAGCTCGAATACCCGGGTATGGCATATGCGACGGGTATTAGCTATTACCCGGATAATAGCTAATACCCGGGTAATGTTACCCGGCCTTTCATTACCCGGGTAGCACGCAAAGGCCGATGTACGTCATTCGAGTGTTAGAAGCGAAACGACGCACATCGTTCGGTCTTTCAATCGACTGGAACAGGTAGCGGGAGTTGGTTTTGAAGCAGAGTGCGTCGTTTGTTGTTGTTTTTTGTTTGTTGTATCTTTTGATGACATATAAACTTACATATAAAAATTAGAATGTGTAGGAATTAATTTCGCAATGATAATGTAAAGAAGAAATCGATATTTGTTTAATATAATTTCTTTATAAAATGTTTTAGTAAATGAATTTATAAACAAATTGTAAAAACATAAAAAAAAATATGAATTAAAATCCAATTTATAAAAATATATAAAAATATTGTTTAATATAATTTCTTTATTATATATTTATTAAATATCAATATGTTCATTGCATTAATCATTTGCAGATTGAGAAATTAATTCTTACACATTCATACACACGCACTTCAAATGCGCGTATTAGTTTACGTAGCCAAATGCGCAGATTATAATATTTATATGTAAGGCATTTCATGCAAAGCATAACATATCGAAGGGTCATCAAAACAAACAAAAAACAACAACAACAACAACAAACAACGCACTCTGCTTCAAACCCTACCTGCTCCGTCGCTTGAAGGGCCGAACAATGTGTATCGTTTCGCTTCTATCACTCGAAAGACTCATATCGGTCTTTGCCTGCTACCCGGGTAATGAAAGGCCGGGTAGCATTACACGGGTAATAGCAAATACCCGGGTAATGCTATTACGTCCATACCCGGGTATTACCCGGGTATTCAAGCGTCCGGGTACCCGGGTAATGCTATCTACCCGGATAGAAATCGAGAGCCCTACTTGATACTGGTGCATCTATCAGTTGCATTGGGGCTCATTCAGCTGAGGATTTCCTTACCTACAATATTGAGTATAAGAAAATCAACCCTACAGTACGCACAACTGACGGAAAGTGAAGTGAAATTGGTGTGATCAAAACCACGATATCTTTTCGTGAAGAGACACAACCAATTTCTATTTTTATTATTCCAAGATTGAAACAGCTGCAGAAGCGGCATTTTCCCGCATTTTCCCAGCGATAGAGAAACGATGATCGAAATGGGGGTGATTGAAGAATCAGATAGTGCTTGGTCATTGCCGATTGTCCTTGTGCGAAAACCGGGAAAAGTTCGTTTGTGCCTCGACAACCGTAAGATTAATGACGTTACACGTCCGAATTTGATACTACACCATTTTCAAGCAGACTTCAGAAAATCGTAACAAGATTTTCGAAAATCGCAAACTGCTTTCCGAAAATCGTAAAGTGATTTTAGAAAGTCGTAATATGATTTCCAAAAATCGTAAAGTGATTTCAGAAAATCGTAAAAAGGCTTCCGAAAATCATAACAGCCCTCCGAAAATCATAAACAGACCTCCGAAAATCGTAAACAGACCTCCGAAAATCATAAACAGATTTCCGAAAATCGGAAACAGACCTCCGAAATTCGTAAACAGACTTCAGAAAAAAGACTTAGGAACCGAACTCGGTTGAAAATGAAATTTTAATGTTTATGTTTTTCTGTTTTTGTGATAAATATATTTAAATATTCAAGATTTAATAATAAATTGTAAATAATTAGATGTATGATACACAGATTCTATGATTCTACTCATGGAACATAGTTCTCGTTCCAAGCAGGGGTCGAAACGATCCGAGCTGAAATCGAGAATCTGATCTTAAGCTTTCAGCTTTTACTGTACCTGGTAGACCTCTCTATCATTTTAAGGTCATGCCATTTGGCCTCTGCAATGCACCCAGACCATGTCACGTTTAATGGATAAAGTCGTTCCTCCACATCTCAGAACCGAGATTATTATATACTTGACGATCTGTTAATAATTTCCGACAGTTTGACAGACATCTAAATATTTTGCGTGAAATTGCGAAACATTTCCGCTTGGAGTGACAATTAACGTAAAGAAAAGCAAGTTCTGTCTGAAAGAATTCCGGTATTTAGGTCATATTGTGGGAAATGGTACTATTCGAACTGATCCGGAAAAAGTAGCCCACATCGCCGAACTTCCGACTCCGCGATCAGTGAAACAGCTCACACGATTTTTAGGTATATCTGGGTGGTACCGGAAATTCATTATAAACTATGCTTCTGTGACAACTCCTTTAACCGAATTGTTGAAAAACAGTCGTAAATTCGCTTGGAATGAGCAAGCAGTAAATGCCTTTGAAGAATTGAAGTCCATATTGAGCACCGCACCTGAGCTGCACTCTCCTAACTTCTCGCAACCGTTCTATATACATTATATTACAGACCTCCGAAAATCGTAATATGATTTCCGAAAAGCGTAATATGACTTCCGAAAATCGTAAACAGACCTCCGAAAATCGTAATATGATTTCCGAAAATCGTAAAAAGACTTCCGAAAATCGGAAATAGAACTCCGAACATCGCAAACAGACCTCCGAAAATCATAAACGGACTTCCGAAAATCAGAAACAGACCTCCGAAATTCGTAAACAGACCTCCGAAAATCGAAAACAGACTTCAGAAAAAAGACTTAGGAACCGAACTCGGTTGAAAAATTAAACTTTTATGTTTATATTTTTCTGTTTATGTGATAAATATATTTAAATATTCAAAATTTAATAATAAATTGTAAAAAATTAGATGTATGATACACAGATTCTATGATTCTACTCGCATATCTTGTGGGGCCAGCGCTTCTCCATGGAAAATGGAGCTCTGCTGAATTGCTCGTCGATGACTCTCATGTCTCGAGAACAATGTCCCAAGCAAGTAGCGGGAGTTGGTTTTGAAGCAGAGTGCGTCGTTGTTGTTTCTTTTTATGACCCTTTGATGTGTTATGCCTTTCATGAAATGCATCGAAAATAAATTAAATTATCTACATAATATTTGATTGAATATAATATTTTACTGTTAACTGTTAGTTATCAATATGTTACGGCTTTTAGTTTTAGAGGCGTTAAAAGTGCAGGTTTTCGTGTGTATATGTATGTATATGTGAAATGAGTACGAGAACGATTATACCGACTTTTAAACCCGATTACAATTCTGTTTATTGTTGTCGCAATTCTTTTTTACATTGTCGCAACTCCTTTTATCGTTGTCGCAATTCACTTCAAAAAGGCAGTTTTGCGGAAAATATCGTAATGCAACTGGTACCATTTTTTCCATAGCGTTGTGGGAAATCGTGTTGTATACATTATAAGAGGATCTTCTGTACTTGAACAACATGACTATAAAGGTTTTAATTCTCTACATTGTTAGCTGTTTTTATTGAGAGCTTCGCTCGTATATATAGCAACAAATGTAACAGGAATGCAATAATAAATTTTGCGACCAAGTCAGGTTATGAAAAGTTACCAAAAGATACCAATGAATTAAAACTTTAAATTTAAATTAAAAAATCACCTTTTTAAAGTACATATAGATGATATGATAATGATTAATTATAATCCAGAGTCGTTGAATATTGAGCACAGCACTTGTAATATGACCAGAGGAAAGAGAGTTTGCTGTTCCGTTTCCGATAATAATTAATTTATTACAAATTCGTCACAACTGTTAATTCAGTTCTTAGTTGTCTTCAATTTATTTCGCTGTTTCATCAGGGATATGGTTCAGTGACCAAAACAAAAACTTAAACGCCTCTCAAGACAAAATCGTGCGGAGATACGAGCCCCAATGCTTGAAAAGGTGAACAAAATGTAGCCTCAAGTAACCGTAAACAAATGTCTGACATTTCATTGAAATTCAAAGGACTTAATTTTATCTTTTAAAAAACCCTTTAAATAAAAAAAAAAATATGCGTGAAGAAGTGTACACGCGAAAGAAGTGAAACTTCGGTGGTAATTAACCGCATATAATTTTATTATACATAATCGTTACATTTATTGTTACGAAGATCGAATACTGGCTCGTGTCAACATATTCGCAGCCAGGGTTGCCGCTAAAGAAAAAAATTTTCGTCCAAGTCAGGTTATGAAAAGTTACCAATAAATTAAAACTGATCAGAAAACAAAATTAAATAAATTTAATGTATATTCAGGGTTGCCGTTAAAGAAAAAATTTTGCGACCAAGTCATGTTATGAAAAGTTACCAAAAGTTACCAATGAATTAAAACTTTAAATTTAAATTAAAAAATCACCTTTTTAAAGTACATATAGTTTTATATAATACTATATAGTACATATAGTATTAAAGTTTATAACATTTGTTTATCACAACATTGATTACAAGAGTAACTTAAAAACTTAATTAATTAATTAATAATTTCAAAAAAATAATATAAATTGAAAATCTGTATTCACAAAAAATGCATTCAATAAAAAGATGCATCAACATTCTTTGGCAGCTGACCAAACATAATTGTTAGCTTTTGGTCGATTTGTTAGCTCTTTGACTAACATTATATTGGTAATAGTTTTATATTCCAATTTATTGCGTAATTTCGATTTAATTAACGATAAGTCGGAAAATTTCCTTTCAGCAGCTGCTGAACTATGGGGCTGACAAAGTTCTTTAAAAGAACTTTGTTGTAACCCATTTTTAATGACACTTGCCTTATACATAAAAAAAAAATATATCCATATCAGTAGATACATTGTTTTTCGAAAATCTTAAAAGTTTCCATTGTGATATAATGGCTTCTTCTTTACCTTCACTATGGAATCTTGAAATTAATGGCAAAATTGACAAATCCGATTTTGATAACACGTTTTCAGGTGTAATAATAGAAAAAAATTTTAAATCTTCATTGTTAAAATCAAATCTTAACTTAATTTGCCTCAATAATTGATGTAGAAATTTCTGATAGTTGTTTTAATTTCTAGTTCTTTGGCTTTGCTTCCAATAAAAATCTGTTGAACATGAAGATAATAACTTTCATCGAATATATCGATCAATATTTTTTAATGATTCATTCCTTAAAAAATTACTCAATATTAATTTGAAGTATATTTCCATTTGGGAATACAAATACGGCAAACGTACGTAATTGAAACTCTTTATTTAAATCGTTAATCATTTTTAAAATGTAAGTTAAAAAAAGGAAATAAATTTTAGTTTCGGAATCCATTCTGTTTGCTAAATCTTTAGCACGAATTCCATTAACTTCTATGAAACAAGAAATAAAATATAATCTTAAGCTGTCCCATTCATAATATTCAAAAATATTAAGAAAACAAAAAAGTTACCACAACTAAAAAACTAAGCAAAAAAGTTACCAGTTTTGGTAATAAATTACCAAAACAAGAGTACGTGAATTGCGTCGCCTTTGTAATTGTTAGTGTAATTCGTTCTAACGACGATGACACTGAGCATAGACAGGGTGACGTATCGTGCGAAGAAGGATCGCGATATCTCTAGACCCTGAATCTAGAATGATGGTGACACGCAGCCTGTATAAAAGGGCGAAGAGAACCGAGACTGGAGTCAGTTGTGAAAGAGATCTATGAACGTAATGGGGTTATTACACGGTACATCATGATCACACATCATTTCGTGCATAGATAAGAAGATGAGAAACTCTTGACAGTTGGGTCAAAATCGTGTTCACATACAGTATCCGTGTGTCCACCTCATAAACTTCAAATTATTAGAACTACCAGATGTTTCGACCACAGATTTGGTACATATCGTGGTGAATTCATTAAAAATATTAAAATTTTACATGAACAATAATAACAATATGTTACTGAGTTAGTTAACAAAAAAGTTTAAAAAACTATTACCAATTGTTCACAATAATAAATGTTTGCATTTTTAATATAAATGTAAAAAAATACAATATTTCCTAAAGTTCACCTCTTCTTTTAAAAAAAAGTGGCAATACTGTTGGTGAAAAGAATATCAGCTGTTTATGTATTTCTGTACAATTTCCTGAAAGCGATTTTGTTCAGAGATCTAAAAACTGATACTTCAATTATAATCTAATTCTAATCTAGCATGAGGTGAATATCGGGGTATTCAACTCAACTTCTAGGTCTTAAACTAAAGTTTCGGGGTCCCGAAGTCATGATTTTCACACATACTATTTTAGGTATTTCACGACCACAGCCATACAAAAACAGAAGTTTCCCATCTTCTTATCGATGATTTCGTGTCTGTGTGGATCGCAGTTTGCCATACACGGTTCAATCTTTTGCCTGATCATATCAACTGTTCATAATTTTTGGCTCTTCGGCTGACGTTCTGCTGTCAAAATCTGTTTGGTTTCTGTTGTCCGTGTTTGGCGCTATTTTTGGTGTGACGTCATGTATTTTTTGTCATGAAATTTTGTGTGCAATTGCATTTAATATTTTGCAGAAAAACACCACAAAGAGAAATATGTGATTTTGGGTGAAAAAAATGCACTAGAAAGGCAGAAAACAACGGATAAAAGTTCCATATTTTTGACATAAAATGTTAAAACGACCATATGTTAGCAAAATTGTACTAAATTGTAGAAGAATAGGCACATTGAGAGCGAGAAGAGAGTACAACTGACAGCGAGAGAACAATGATCAGAGCAAAATATCAAAAAATTTAGATTTTTTCTCTGGGATCTTGCGATCATCATCTGTGTGACGCATACATAGATTTTTTCCTTCAATTTCACGAACACATTGATGATGATGTACATCAAGATGTATCGTGTAATAACCCCATAAATAAGAGTTGAACAAGTGAACAGTGGTGCGAGTAGTGTCGCATATAAGATAAAGAGTTGTGATAAGAGAACTTTGTAAAGACATAAGCTAGTGTTATTGTAAATAAGTGACTATAGTTGTTCAAGTTATTTAAATAAATAACATTTGTTAATAGCAGATCAAATTAAGCCTTTAATTGATATCCAGTGATCGAACCCTATTTAATAAACAGTAAAATTCGTAACATTATTGTTCTTTTTTAATCGAAGATCGCAGGTACTGACAATAGTTAATATACTAGTCAGTGTCCTCTTCTGAGTTAACACTTCGCGTCACATTAATAGAAACAGTGATTGATTTATTTTTCGCTAAAAGCTGAAAGATCGAATAAACAAATAGGAAAAAAATACCGTTACAGTCGTTTTTAAAATAGTACTAACATTTTGGTTTTGAAAAGAAACACCAGCTAATGTGACGCTATACAATCAGTTAAAATCCTGATGAAATTGAAATTTGAAATCATTGGTTTATGGTGATAATTAATCACAATTGAATCCTATCGTATCATTTTTTTAAAGTTTATTTATTCTTAAGTTAATTCTAAAAATTTATTGTGCTTAATTGTGAATAAAACAATATAGAAAGCCAAAATTATAAAAAACTTAAAAAAATACACTTTCTAGTGAGAATTGTAAAAAAAAAAAAAAAAAAATAATAAAAAATCCAAAAACACTTAAAAATGGATGACGATGTGAGTGACGACGGTGATGAACGCCTCTTGACCTGGCAAAGTGTTCCCAGCAAACAATCCCATAAACGTCATGCGGAAAATTCACCAAAAGCCATAAGGAATAAAAAACCATTTGTGGCCGATAAACCAACAACATCCCGTAATGCAACGTCTGCAAATAAGTTTGCAGCTTTAGAAGTAGACGAAGAAGAACCATCTACAGAAGTTATGAGTGCAGCTGGAGCTCCTAAGCCTCCTCCTATATTTATTCCTAGTGTTAAAGATATTTGTGCTATGATAAGTAATATTTGTACTATTATACCTAAAAATGAATTTACTTATAAATCACTTAAGGATGATCAAGTTATGTTAATGGTAAAAACAGTTGATTCATATTATTAAATACTTTGATACAAGCAAGCTAATTTTCCACACCTATCAACTAAAACAAGAGAGAGCATATAGAGTAGTTATTAAGGGTTTACATCACTCAACACCAATTGATGACATTAAAGCTGATCTGCTGTCAAATGGTCACGAAGCTAGAAATGTTACCAACATCAAAAGCCGCGTGACGAAAAATCCCTTATCTATGTTTTTTGTCGATCTAACTCCAAATACAAATAATAAAGCAGTTTATGATATTGTACATATTAATAACTGCATAGTTAAAATTGAGCCACCACTCAAAACCCATGAATTAATTCAATGCTATCGATGTCAACAATTTGGTCACACTAAATCCTATTGTAGTAAACCATATAAATGTGTTAAATGTGGACTTGATCACCCCACAGCTGAATGTAGGAAAGATATTAATTCACCACCGCGGTGTGTTCATTGTCTACAAAATCATACTGCGAATTATAAGGGATGTAAAGTCTACCAAGAGATTCTCCAAAAGAAATCGTCTAATATGATAAACAACAAAAAATTGGAAAATCATCGTAATACTCAATTCTCTTCTGTCCAGCAAGAATACATTAACGCAGACACAAGTGATAATAAAGAAAATATCAACAATAACTTTAATAATATGTCTTTTGCGCAAGTGGTAAAAAATCAAAATAATAATGACATTATGAATAGGATTGAAGTAGCACTAAATAAGCAAATTGAATTAACCAATTCATTAATGAATATGATGTCAATACTTATTAATAAATTATGCAAATAGATCTTAGAATCGCAGCATGGAATGCCAATGGGCTTTCCCGTCATGCCCAAGAAATAGAAATGTTCTTGCATTTACATTTTATTGACATATTATTGATATCTGAATCTCATTTTACCTCTCGATCTCATTTAAAAATCAGAGGCTTTGATGTTATTTCTGCTAATCACCCAGATGATAAAGCGCATGCTGGTGCAGCTATAATAATAAAATCTACTTTAAAATTTGAAGTCATAGACGCTGTTTGTAAAACTTATCTTCAAGCTGCGGGAGTTAAAATAAGGGTAACAATTTCGATATTTCAATTGTTGCTATTTATTGCCCTCCAAGATATAACATAAGCTGTTCACAATATGAAGCATTCTTTAAAAATCTTGGTGCTAAATTTATAGTTGGTGGAGATTATAACTCAAAACATCCTTGGTGGGGTTCAAGACTAGCTAATCCTAAGGGAAAAGAACTATTCAAATGCATATCAAACAATCATTACTCTACATTATCGACTGGTAGGCCCACATACTGGCCCAGTGACCCTAGAAAAATACCTGATTTGCTTGACTTCTTTGTTTACCATGGGATCGCGAACCACCTCCTAGATATCATAGATAATGATGATTTAAGTTCAGACCATTCAGCCATCATCATGAATTTTAATACGACGTTGAACACTTTAAACTGTAATTCCAACAAACTCTTTTCCTCAAAAACTGATATTAAATCCTTTCAATACTGGATAGATAAAAACATTAATCTTAATATAGCGTTAAAGTGTGGTAGCGAACTTGACAATGCAGTTGAAAACTTCACGAGTTTAATTCATGAAGCAGCCTTTTTATCAACACCAATCAATGAACCTATTCAAAATAATAACACTGTTATCATATCTAGTGAAATAAGAGATTTAATCAGAAATAAGAGGCGATTAAGAAGAATTTGGAAAATAAGCAGAAATCCGAGAGATAAAAGTAACCTTAATTTTGCATCAAATCAACTGAAACGAAGACTTCATGAAATTAAAAATGATTCTCTAGGAAATTATTTGAAAAATCTGAACTGTTGCAATAACGATGAGTACAAACTTTGGAGAGCTACTAAATATTTAAAACGTCCTAGAAAACGTAACGTTCCAATAAAAGACGCTAGCGGAACTTGGTGCAGATCAAGCTTGTCTAAAGTTAAGGCTTTTGCTGAACACTTAGAACAAAGTTTTCAACCATTTGATATAAATAACACTACCACCGATATTGTGAACTTTTTAGACATTCCCTGTCAAATGGATTTGCCATTGAAACATATTTCCCCTAATGAAGTTCGTTCTGAAATAAAGATGTTGAATAACACCAAAACTCCTGGATTTGACAAGTTGGATGCCAAAGTACTTAAATCTTTACCAAATAAAGGTATTCTGTTACTAACGCTTATATATAATACTATATTAAGACTTTGTCAATTTCCAAGTCAGTGGAAGTGTGCTGAAATAATTATGATTCTCAAGCCTAACAAACCAGAGAACGTTGTCTCGTCCTATAGACCGATAAGTTTATTAGTAACATTCTCGAAAGTATTTGAAAGAATATTTTTAAGAAGAATGTTACCTATTCTTGAAAAACAGCATATTATACCTGAATATCAATTTGGATTTCGAAGTAATCACGGCACACCTGAACAATGCCATCGTATCGTAAATGTCATTATTGATTCTCTGGAAACCAAAAAATATTGCTCTGGTGTGTTTTTGGATGTTCAGCAAGCTTTTGATCGAGTCTGGCATAGTGGTCTATTATTTAAGCTAAAAAAACTCCTTCCTGCTCCTTTTACTTAGTATTAAAATCGTACTTAGAAAATCGTTGTTTTTATGTTAAAATCAATGATATTAAGCAAATAAGAGCAGGTGTGCCACAAGGCAGTGTCTTAGGACCGGTTCTGTTTACGATCTTTACTTCAGACATGCCTATAACAGATTTGGTAACTACAGCTACATATGCTGATGACACTGCTGTACTTGCTTCAAATGAATCTGCAACTGTGGCTTCTAATCTAGTTCAATCTGCACTCAACAAAATTCAGTTATGGTTAACAACGTGGAATATTAAAATAAATACTTCAAAATCGGCTCATGTAACTTTCGCTTTAAAAAAAGGAAACTGCCCTGCAGTTTTTCTAAATAACTCTGAAATTCCAAATTGTGACAGCATTAAATATCTAGGACTGCATCTCGATAGGAGGCTAACGTGGCAAAATCATATTAAAGCTAAACGTCTCCAGCTTAATTTGAAATCCAAAAGAATGTACTGGTTACTTAATCCAAAATCTGAATTAAGTCTTAACAATAAATTACTGCTCTATAAAACCATACTGAAACCTGTATGGACATATGGAATTCAATTATGGGGTACAGCAAGTAATTCAAATATTGAAATTTTACAACGTTTTCAATCCAAAATATTAAGGCAAATTACTAATGCACCTTGGTTTGTCACAAACATTCAAATCCATAAAGATCTCAATGTCTCTTTTGTTAAAAAAGAAATAAATAACTTCAGCGCAAGATACCTTATTAGACTTAGTAATCACACCAATACTCTAGCTATAAGACTTCTTGATGATACTAATGAAATTAAAAGACTTAAAAGATATCATACACTAGATTTACCATTTAGATAATAAGTATGTACATATAGCTATTTTAAGTTTGTTATTATTTTATATTTAAGTTGTTGTTAATGTTCATTTAAATATGTTCATTGTATTTTTGGACTTAATGAAGTTCAAAATAACTCTGTTTGTTGCCAAACGCCCACTTGATTATATTTATTAGACACATTTCTTGAATCTATTGTGAACTCGCCGTAATTTGCACTCTCCTTGTCAATCGGTTCGTCTTTCATTCTCTTATTCGCAACGGTAAATAGTCCGTCTACATCAGTCAGATGTCAAGTGCCGCGCGCCTTTTCGTTCTTTGGTTGGAAAACGTTGACGGAGAAGGAAGTGCAAACTGCGGCAAGTATTTTAAGTAACATATTGTATTAATATTAACTTTGTACCATATTTAGAAATAAATCTCTCTATATCTCTATCCATCATCGGGCAGAGGGGATTACAATTTCGAACTTCCTAATTTCCAACAATTTTATTTCGCACTTTGCAAATTGCATTTATTTGCCATTTGTTGTTGCATTTGCATTGCGAACCAAGCCGCCATTAGCCGCACTCTTCTGCTCTCACTCCGCCTGAGCTAGTGTGTCAAGAGCTTCCCTTGCCGTTGAAGCAACCAGAGTGAATAGTGATTCAACCAAGAGAATCGCATATTCAGTCATGGAGCGAACTCCTAAGAAGAAAAGTACTCGCTCCAAGCAGAAAGAGTGTCAACCGCTCGTCGACATTGATGACGAGAATACAGAGATCACCCCTACACTGCCGTTGGTCAATACGGAAAATCCGACGGTAGTAGCCGAAAGTGAAGAACCAAGTCAAAAGCAGATGATGCTGGCAATGCAAAAACAGATGAATGCATTGGCCAGCCAATTGAGCCTTATGCAGTCAAAGTTAATAGAAAGCGAACAGCGTTATATCGATCGACAACGTGCCGAGTCTGCGCCAACTTCAGCCGCTGCATCTGCGTCGTCGTCAGCTACAAGCGCAGCCTCGGATGTATCGGTGCCGACATTTGTTCCCGTTGCGCAGCCAGTAACAGCCGTTGGTGCAAAAACAGCAAGTGTTACAGAGGCAAGTTGCCATGCGGTTTCACAAGCAACGACTGTGGTGACGTCAGCGCATACGCCATCTTGCGTAGCTTCAATGCACGCCATTTTGATGCCCCAGTCAGATCTTCAGCAAGTGTCCGAGAATGATTGCAGCTGTTCAATTCCGAACCAATTGCCAGAATCCAATGGGACCTCATTTGTTTCAACGCAACATCCTAGGAAAATGCAAGATTTGCCAGAGTTTAGCGGCCGCCCCGAAGACTGGCCAATGTTTGTAGCAGCCTTCGAGCAGTCTACCGCCATGTACAGCTACAGTAATTTCGAGAACAATCTTCGGCTGCAAAAATCTCTTAAGGGCGAAGCGCGTGATACAGTACAGTCTCTGCTGATTCATCCAGATAATGTTAACGCTGTTATAAAGCAACTACAGTTTCGCTTTGGCCGCCCACAGCTCTTAATTAGTAGCCAGTTGCGTCAAGTTCGTGAAATTTCTCCAATATCAGAACTGGCAATCGAGAAGATCATTCCCTTTGCGACGAAGACCAAGAATTTATCAGTTTTCCTTCAGTCGATAAACGGACAACAGCACCTGGCGAATCCGACCCTGCTTGAAGAGCTCGTAGGAAAGTTGCCAATGGGCAGAAGAATAGAGTGGGCTAGGTATGCTGCGACAATCCAACCATATCCTACGATTCCTGATTTTAGTGACTGGCTTAATGAAGTAGCCAATTTGATTTGTTCTGTGCCAGGATATGGTAGTCGTCAGAGTGAGCCGAAACGTAGAGTTGTTCTCCATGCCGCCGAGCACAATTATAATTCAGAAGGGAGGTGCCCCATATGTCAAGAACAACACAAGGTGTTTGACTGTAGAAAATTTGCGGCACTTAGCATTGATTTGAAATGGGCTGAGGTCAAACGATGTAGATTGTGTTTTTGCTGTCTTCGATTTGGACACACCGTCCGCGACTGCCGTCGCCAAAAACCATGTCTAGTGAACGGGTGTCAACGAAGACACAATAAATTACTGCATAATTCAAGGAATGAGGAGTCGTCTACGCCGAACGACTCTCATCAACATGAAGAAGCCAATACGTCTGAAGTGGTTTTAAATTGTGCAGCCAGTGCATCGAAAAATCAGAAGCTGTTATTTAGAATATTACCCGTGACGTTGTATGGACCGACACGGCGCATTGAGACGTATGCGCTGTTGGACGAGGGGTCCGCCATAACGATGATTGACAACGATCTTATTAAAGAGTTAGGTGTCCAGGGTCACAAGAGGAACGTGAATCTCCAGTGGTTCGGTGGAAAGTCTACCCAGGAGCAAGGTATTGTAGTGGACATGCATATCAGTGGATCAGGCATGAGACAGAAGCACACTCTGCGCAATGTGTTTGGTATTGCAAACATTAGTCTGCCGATGCAGAGTCTGTCGCGCACTGATATGAAAACAAGAGACCGCAGCCTGCAGAAACTACCAGTCCAGCCATACTCGAATGTGACGCCAAAATTGCTGATTGGCCTTGATCATTGCCACTTAGGTATGCCCTTTGAAACAAAATCTCTACAGTATAAAGGTCCATTTGCAGCCAAAACGAAGCTTGGGTGGGTGGTGTTTGGCCCTAGTGCTGGCATTACTCCAACGATGCCGTCTTGTCTGCTCGTGAAGTCCAGCGAGCAAGATCTTCAAAATTTGGTCCATGAGTACTTCGAACTTGAAAGCTTCGGGGTACGACCAGCGCCCGGTTTGGAATCAGATGCCGATAAGCGAGCACGACAGACGCTAGAAGCCACCACTACAAAGGTTGGTGAACGATTTCAGACTGGCCTGTTGTGGAAGAACAACGACGTCGTTTTGCCCGATAGCTTTGGCATGGCAGAGAGGAGATTGTTGAGCATCGAAAGAAAAATGAAGCGCGATGGCAAGTTTGCTGAAGCTTACCGAGATATTATTAAGGGATACATCGACAAGAAATTTGCCAGAAAACTGGAGCCGTCAGAGGCCTTGACCGCCAGCCCAAAGGTTTGGTATCTTCCCCATTTTGCCGTGGAAAATCCAAATAAGCCAGGCAAACTTCGACTTGTTTTTGACGCTGCCGCTTCAGTTAATGGATGTTCCCTTAACTCCCAGTTGTTGAAAGGCCCACAGCAGTACAAGCCAATGCCATCAGTCCTGTTTAATTTTCGAGTTGGTTCTATCGCCGTCACGGCAGATATAAAGGAAATGTTTCATCAAGTTGTAATAAGATCGGAAGACAGATGTGCTCAACGTTTTCTGTGGCGAGATGGGAACAGTGCAGTACCTCCTGACGTATACGAAATGATGGTGATGACATTTGGAGCCGCATGCTCACCCTGTGCGGCCCAATATGTCAAAAATGTGAACGCGCTGGAGCACCTTAGGGAGAAGCCGAGAGCTGTGTCAGCTATTATAGATCACCACTACGTTGACGATTTCGTTGACAGTTTCGAATCAGTAGCAGAAGCCATACAAGTCGCACGAGATGTTCGCGACATTCATCAGGATGCAGGATTCGAACTACGCAAATTTGCTTCAAATTCTCCAGAAGTAGTTGAGGCATTGGATGGTGAGCAGACAAGTGCAGTGCAGGTTGGACACAATCAGGACGCGTTGGCAGCGGAAAAGGTACTGGGCATGTCTTGGCAGCCCAATAGCGATACGTTCAATTTTGTACTACTGTTCCATAGAGTGGACAAAGAAGTTGTGTCTGGGGCAAGATCCCCAACTAAGAGAGAACTGTTGAGTATAGTTATGTCAGTTTTCGATCCCTTTGGATTTTTGAGTAACTTCACGATTACTGCCAAATTATTAATGCGTGAAGTCTGGAGATATGATGTTCGTTGGGACGAGCCATTGCCTAGTCACATTGGTGAAATGTGGAATAGATGGAGGCAACAGCTGAGTGATGTAACAAGATTTCAAGTGCCTCGTCATTATTTTCCCAACGGAGTCCCAAAAGAGTTGCAGCTACACATATTTGTAGATGCGAGTGAAGATGCGTTTGCCGCAGTCGCTTATTGGAGAACCATCAGTCTGGATGGGCAGGTGAGTGTTGCATTTGTATGCGCCAAAACCAAATGCGCACCGTTGAAGCCTATCACCATACCCCGCTTGGAGCTCCAAGCAGCAGTACTTGGAGTACGATTGCTGCAAACCATCATGGAAGTGCACTCCTTCGAGGTGAGTCGCTATGTGCTTTGGAGCGACTCAAAAACAGTGTTGAGTTGGATTGGTTCTGAAAGTCGGCGTTATAAGCCCTTTGTGGCGCATCGAATAGCTGAAATCGTTGCTGCATCAAATGTATCCGATTGGAGATGGGTACCTACCAGCGACAATATCGCTGACGAAGCCACCAAGCCGAATCGTCGAGCCGACTTTAGCCGATCATCGAGATGGATCAATGGTCCAGAGTTCCTGCAGCAAAGAGAAGAAATGTGGCCTACTGCCGTCTGCAGCTACAACCCAAAAGATGTTGAGGAGCTGCGACCGAAATTTGCACTATATGTCGTAAGTTCGAATTTAATTGAATTTAATCGTTTTTCGAAATTTAATAGACTGAAGAGAACAATGGCCTGGGTAATCCGGTTCGTTCGTCGATGTCGCAGAGAAGCATGCCATATTGAGAGCAACAGTTTGGTAGTCAACGAACTCAGTGAAGCAGTAATATGTTTATGTCGCCAGGTCCAATCCGAGACCTATGCTGCTGAGTTACGACGACTTAGGGAAGGTCAAAGCCTGCACAGAGACAGTGAATTGTTTGCACTGTCGCCCTTCCTCGACAAAGATGGTACCCTGCGTGTGAGTGGACGTATTAATGCTGCGGATTATCTTTCATATGACACGACACACCCAATTATATTGCCGTCGACGCACACCTTTACGAGATTGGTGGTCGATCACCATCACCGCCTAATGAAGCATCAGAACGTGGAAGCCGTCATCAGTGAAGTTCGTCGACAGTTCTGGATTCCACGTCTGAGGCAGGTGATGAAAAGCGTGGTTAGTGCCTGCAATATATGTAAACTAGATAGATGTGTCCCAGTTGCGCCAATAATGGGACCCCTGCCGAAGGATCGTCTAACGCCATTTGTTAGACCCTTCAGTTACACCGGCCTTGACTACTTCGGGCCCCTCAATGTAACAATTGGACGACGTAAAGTAAAGAGATGGGTAGCGTTATTCACGTGTCTGACCATACGCGCAATTCACTTGGAAGTTGCGTTCGATCTGTCGACAGATGCGTGCATAATGGCGATTCGCAACTTTATAAACCGACGAGGTTTGCCGGTGAGAATACGTAGTGACAACGGGAAGAACTTCATTGGAGCGGCCAATGAATCGAAGCGTTTCAACGAGGTCTTCGACTGCGACCGCATCCAAGACGAGTTGTCATCTAAAGGCGTCGATTGGATATTTAATTGCCCGAACAATCCATCGGAAGGCGGCGTGTGGGAACGTATGGTGCAGAGCGTAAAACGTGTATTGCGAAAGACTTTAAAGGAAGTCGCTCCACGTGAGTATACGTTGCAAAGTTTATTGATAGAAGCAGAGAACGTCGTCAACTCCCGACCGCTGACACATTTGCCGACAACACCAGATGAAGAGGAGACACTTACTCCAAATCATTTTCTTCTCGGTTCTGCCAACACCGCGCAGACTCCAGCTGTCGATGCACCTGATGAGAAAACATGGCCTATGCGCAAACAGTGGCGCATCGCTCGGCAACTAAGAGATCAATTTTGGAAGCGCTGGATTTTGGAGTACCTGCCCACTTTGACACGCAGAGTTAAGTGGTGTGCAGCAACGCGGCCTCTTCAAGAAGGTGACTTAGTCTTCGTGTGTGACGTGAATATGCCAAGGAAGCAGTGGTGCCGAGGACGAGTCGTACGAATATACAGTGGCGTCGATGGAGTTGTTCGCCGCGCTGATGTTAAGACGAGCACCGGAGTGTTGTGCCGCCCGGCGTCCAAGTTGGCCGTTCTGGACGTGTTTAGTGGTGAATCAGAGGGGTTGATTCACGGGGGTGGGGATGTTGCCAAACGCCCACTTGATTATATTTATTAGACACATTTCTTGAATCTATTGTGAACTCGCCGTAATTTGCACTCTCCTTGTCAATCGGTTCGTCTTTCATTCTCTTATTCGCAACGGTAAATAGTCCGTCTACATCAGTCAGATGTCAAGTGCCGCGCGCCTTTTCGTTCTTTGGTTGGAAAACGTTGACGGAGAAGGAAGTGCAAACTGCGGCAAGTATTTTAAGTAACATATTGTATTAATATTAACTTTGTACCATATTTAGAAATAAATCTCTCTATATCTCTATCCATTATCGGGCAGAGGGGATTACAATTTCGAACTTCCTAATTTCCAACAATGGCGATTGATGTTACTGCCACCTCAATATACCCTCCCGACCTTGATCACTCAAAATCCAAAAAAAAATCAACGCTCGAAGTGATCCCTTTGACACCATGAACCCTACCTACAACATCATCCAGAAATCAGATTTAAAAACTTAAACAGACATAATAAATTTACAAATAATTCATATATAATTCAAAAATAAAAAAAATCACAAAAATACTTAAATCTATTCGCAATGCTAATTTTTGCAACTATATTGGGGATTGGAAATTATATTATGATTTAAGAATCACTACACAGCAGACAAAGACTTTCGCGGTCAGCTGCGCGCGGCTTAATGTTTACGTTTTGCTACAGAGTTGCCATAAGACCCTACTAATATTTAAAACAAAGTTAACTTGTAATTCAATGCATAAATAATGTATCAAAATTGATTACGATTTTAATCTATAAAATGAAATAGAATATAATACAGACTTCACTCTACATAGAGATGCCACCTCACACCGAACGGAAGAAAATTTAATATTTATTATTTTATTTGCTTTATTTATCTTTTGTGTCTCCGCATAAATTGCACAACAACAAGTGCGAGACAAGATTTGGTGCCAACTCTGCTTAAAATATCAGTTTCGTTTACTGATTTTCGACAAAAAAATGTATTAAAAATGGTATTTACCCGTATTGGAAAATGGCACCACTTTGGGGAAAGGTGTATATTAAAATAACTTTGCCGAATTTTCTGCAAAATTATTAATTTAAATTAATGAACTTGCTTTTAATTATTTTTTTTTTTTGACTACTCACGATTTAAAGTTGGCGAAGATTTTTGAGCCGAAATTGTTGGCTTAATTTCAACTTTTGAAATTCACTTCACTGTTGAAAATTGTATTTTCTTATTCACAACTTTATTTTATAAAGACTAATTGACTTAATGGCGGTTAGATCGACAATGAACGGCGGGAAAAATATCGCTGCCCGCATTCCTATCAAACTTGGTAACACGCATACAGACAAAGTACATGCAAACAAATTGTTCACACTAGATGACGCGAGATATTTATGTTCGAATTTTCAAAAGGAGTAGTTTTTGTAGTTAGGAGTAGAATTGTTTACGCATATTCTTTTTAATTTTTCTTTCGATTCCCCCTGCCAAAATGAGATTTTAGGAGAGATAGCGACACTTAAAGCTCATCCCGCTTGTAGACGGAAATATGTTTAAGTACATATTTATTGCCTTATATCCTTAGCATGAAATGTCCCAATTAAACGCCCTTGCAAATCCTCAAGTTCATAATAAAGGTTACCGCATTTGGATCTGATACGAGCTTTCAGAAAATTAGGTGCTAGTTTCGCGTTATAGTTTTTTTCAAAGTTACTTTGCTTGAAGTTCCTTCGAAAAACTTCCTTGCCGATACTGTAGTTAACAGTTCTGGACCTTAAGTTATAATTTCGCTCATTTCGAGCATATTGCTTTTGCATACATTCACCTGCTCGATTGCGAATGATCTCCCAGGAATCCTCTCTATTAAATTTTACGGTTCTGTCGTCCAGCATTTGTAGCTTGCGGAGGAGACTATAAGTGGATCCGTTGGTGATCATATTTTGACCGAAAACCATGAAATAAGGTGTTGTACCAATCGCACTGTGAACCCCTGAGCGTAAAGCGCAACTAATATGACTAAGATGTACATCCCAATCTCTTTGATCAGGGTTTATATACGCCTTAATGGCTGAAATAACCGATCGGTTGACTCGCTCCGATGCGTTCGCTTGAGGAGAGTGCACAGCGGTATACAAATACTGAGCTTCATATTTTTGAAGTAATTCATTAAATAAATTAGATTTGAGCTGGGTCCCATTGTCTGAAACCACAGTTTCCGGTGTACCAAAAATGTGAAACAGTTCCTCAAGATATGGCACAATGGCATCGGCAGTGAATTTTTTTACGGGTCTTAGAAAAGGAAATTTCGAGAAATGGTCTAGGATAATGAATATTCCTACATTTCCTGCACGTGATCGAGGATATGGCCCCAGAAAGTCAACATCTACATGTATCTACATTTGGATCTTCAAGAGCAGAAAGATCATCGGTATTTACTCGCGAAAGTGCATCAGGAACTATGTTTTGACTGCCTTTCCGGTGTTCAATATTAAATGAGTATCCTTGAAGTTTCAGTGACAATCGAGCCAAGCGAGAACTAAGGTCAGTTTGGGTCATTAGCCACTTCAGCGAAGCATGATCCGTGATTACTGTAAAAGCATGTCCTACGCTTAGTAATGCCGCCAGACATTCTTGTTCCGTGACAGAATAGTTCCTCTGCGCTGGATTCAACTTTTTTGACATGAATGCGATTGGAACTTCATCGCCCTCTTCGTTTTTCTGGGCTAATACGCTGCCTACTCCAGTATGGCTCGCATCACAGTGGATGAAAAATGGCTTGGAAAAATCCGGACTATGTAGGACAGGGGCTGTACTCAAAATTGCCTTGAGTTCATCAAAAGCTCTCAGACATAATCTAACTTTGCCCGGTTTTCTGACTAACACAATTGGTGACGACCAAGCACTACCAGATTCTTCGATTACGCCTAAACTAAGCATACGATCGACCTCTTTATAAATCAATTTCTCGATAGCCGGAGATACAGGAAAGTGCCGCTGTTTAATTGGTTTTGCGTCACCAGCATCGATAACATGAGAAATAATATTGGTTTTACCAAGACCTTCTTTCGCAAAAGAAGGGAAACCGTCAACTACTGATCGCAGTTATTGTGTTTGTACGTCGGTTAAGACGTGAGAAAATGGAGATTCCAGAGGTTTGTTACACTCTATTTCCGATAGAATTCCTACTGGCAATAAATCAAAGGATTTCCAAAAATCGATCCCTAGATAAAGGTTTTGCGAAAGAGAAGGGACAATAAATATTTTAAATGTCTTTGAAATATTTCGAAAAGTTATTTCGGCATCTACACAACCAACAATAGTTTCAAGTTTGCCATCAGCAGTGCGTACAGATGAACGTATGTTTTTAAAAGTATTAGTTTGATCCTCGAGAAATGTTTGCGCTGTTAGTGCGCCAATGCTGGTAATTGAAGCTCCTGTGTCGAGCAATCCAATCATTTTTCTCTGAATAATATCACCTCCGATGTCATTCGGTTTATCAAATATTGAATGAATAAAAGACTTTCTGAATGATTGCACATTCTTCCAAAAAGTTTTCATTCGCATTGCTGATCGCGAGTGTGTCTTAGCCGGTTTTACAAGTGGTTTCTGTGCAGAGTTATACTCTGCCACATAAACGTGTAATGGTTTGAAGGGTTCTAATCGGTGTTCGTTGATTGGTTCCTCGACGATATCTGTTTGCGTGCACCGATCGATGCACTCGCTTTCGAGTTTTTTGAACCACTACATTTTCTGCAGGTGGGTTTATACGAATTAGGGTTTCCGCAGCCGTAACAGAAAACTTTGCGGTCGGACAGACACTCCTGATATCGATGGCCATTTTTGCCAAAATTCCAACATATCAAGGATATTGCCGAAATTTCTTCGCTGTCGCTTCCTTCTCCGAAATTTACTTCAGAGTCAGAGAAAATAGGAGTTTCTACCTTAGCTATCTGTCGTCGCATTTGGTTTGGTCTAGAGACACTTGGCTTATGAAAAACATCCTGCATGAAAAACTCTCTTCTTCGGCATATGTCTCTAAGATGTGAGACCGAATAAACCGGAAGATTTAATATTTCATTCTGGATTTCCGGCAATAAGTTCCGTCGTAGAATTTCTACCAGCGAGTTCTCTGGAATGGGATTTTCTAGTCTGTCAGTCAGATTGACGATGGCTTCATAAAACGTATCGAAATGCTCATTATTTCGTTGTTTTCTATCCCTAATCATTTCTCTAAAATCTACATCGGTGCGCGAATATTTGTACTGCCTACGCAAGGCTACGCACAATTCATCCCAGCGTATCTGCTGGACCGATTTATGGTATCTCCAGAACCAATCAGCGGCTTTGGAGTCGAAAAGGGTACTAGAGTATTTGCAGAGTAAATCGAAATTTCCGCCCAATGTCTGATTAGTCAGCGCCTCTACGCGGTAAATGAAGTTATCAACAGATAACCCATTCGATTCCCCATGGAATTTGACTTTCCAATTGGAGATTATATGGCCAACTTTGTCAGCACGAAACATAACGTCTGACGCAGACAGTTCGCAGTTTGATGCAGGTGATGGTTGAGTACGATTTGGACCCTGTAAGCCAAGTAACTGCTCAATCGTTTGAACAGATGGTAAAGGTAAGGGGGTCGGATTCGCTGGTGCACTAGTTTGCGGTTGCGACTGCTCCGCTGAATTTAAATTCATGCGTCTGAATTCAGACTCAATATTTGTCTCAATCATTTTAGTAAGCTGTTGACTGAGTGCCGTAAATAGGACAGATTGTTGAGCAGCAACAGCTTCTGTCACTAGGTTCCTCAAGGTCGCCTGCTGCTCAGCTTGAGAACGATGTGGAGATGTTTCCCCTTGTGATGTCTGCGATATTGAATTATTTGCAGCAGCAGTAGTTGCACCGGAAGTAGAAGGGGTAAATTCTGGTGGTTGTTTTTGTGTTTGAGAGCGTGTCCCATACACCTTAGAAGGAGTTTGGGTTTGAGCAGATTGTGATATTTCTCGGAGTACATTTGAGGAACATTTCGCTCCACAAACCGGACAATTCTTTTTTGTTTGCAAATATTTTAGAACGCACGATCTGTGAAATGAATGGTTGCAACGGGTTTTCAGAGGATGGCTACTTATTGCATCGAATTGTTGCAAATTCTGCACACAACTGGATTTGCTTCTAATGCCAATAAGTCTTCGGTGCTGCGACGCAGAGACATTTTGAAAGTAAGTTCGCGAATACAAAATAAAAAAAATTATAAAAACTAAAAACCAACAAATGAGATAAGGGAATATAAATTTGAATTGTGACTGATTTCTGGCGAATCCGCTGTAGGTCAAGGTGCGATGATGTCGATGATGAGAAGAAGGTTTAAGAGAAGTAGAAAACAAAGTAGAAAAGGAAATATAGAGAAATAGTGATTTATTTGAAGGATAAGTGAGTTGGTCACTTATGAATTCCATCCAAATAAGCCAAAAGGGTATACGTCTCTTTACTTCTTCACTGTTCACTGGTCAGATCGCATTTGTATTACCATCAAAATCTGCTATTCCGAGTGAAACCAAAGATGAAACAAAAGAGACTAGAACGATTTTGGTAGTAAGCCAGTGTATCTGGGCCAGCAATATTTCCAGAATCGAATATTAAAATAATATATAATAAAAATAATTTAAATAAAGAAAAATGAAGTGCACTTATTGAAATGTGTGGACCTTCGTATTTTGTGAACTAAGATTCAAAAAAAAGATGTTAAAATAAAAACGATGTCAGGCCACACACTTGGGCGCCAAAAATAATTATATCTGTAGCATATAACCAAGCTCAGTGACGCAGCGGATGCACGCTTCGGGTTCCGGCTCCGGCTCGTCGGCTATTGCAAAAAAACGTGCAACAACAAAGAGATTGAGAGAGATGGTTCAGAGGGAACGAAAGAGAGCTAGACGGAAGTTCAAAGTAGAAGAGGTCAGAAGTCAAAGAGAGTTAACGAAAGATGGACGGATGGAAAGAGGAACAGGAAACCGACTTCTCATTTGAATATGGCGACTGATGTTACTGCCACCCCAATATACCCTCCCGACCTTGATCACTCAAAATCCAAAAAAAAATCAACGCTCGAAGTGATCCCTTTGACACCATGAACCCTACCTACAACATCATCCAGGAATCAGATTTAAAAACTTAAACAGACATAATAAATTTACAAATGGGGGTTGGAAATTATATTATGATTTAAGAATCACTACACAGCAGACAAAGACTTTCGCGGTCAGCTGCGCGCGGCTTAATGTTTACGTTTTGCAACAGAGTTGCCATAAAACTCTACTAAAATTTAAAACAAAGTTAACTTGTAATTCAATGCATAAATAATGTATAAAAATTTATTACGTTTTTAATCTATAAAATGAAATAGAATATAATACAGACTTCACTCTACATAGAGTTGCCACCTCACACCGAACGGAAGAAAATTTAATATTTATTCTTTTATTTTTATATAATGCAATTTAAGATTGGAAAATGTTCCTCATTTGCTTTCCATTTTTTTCTCAAATTGAAAACAAATTTTTATAGAAAATAATACAAAAGGTGGTAACTCTAAGCTTCCAAACAAACTGTGCTCAAATTTTTTTTTGTTATTGATCACTTACATATGTGATTACATGCCGCTCTCCCACGATGAAAGATCGTTCATGCTGGAAGGGCCTGTTGTTGTTGTTGTTGTCGTCGCCTGTTTGCTGAGAGGGAGAGTAGAGAGAAAACTATATGTGGTATGTGGTTCGTCACGCGTGAGAAATTAACGAATATGGCCTCCAGATTTTAAGCAAGAGGAAATTTATCTCATGCGAGAAATCTGGTTAAAATCGCCATATTTAATTGATCTGTTTTAAATACAAAATTTTTATCAGGATATTTAAATAGAAACTATTCGCGTTTATGCATTGGATTACGGATCGTGATTTTAAGTGTCCCACAAGGGAATCTTTTCAGGTTTCAAAAATTTAAAAATATTAAATTTATAAAAAAAAATAAATAAAAAAAAATAAATAAATTTTCGTTGCATTCCTTAAGGGCTTAATAAAACTATGTACTAACAATAGAAGGATTTATGTATATACATAACCTAACATTTTACAATATCACTAATTACTTAAAATAACACTAATTTTAACATTGATTATACATATTGTTTTACACTAGTTGGGAATATTTTTTTACTGTTTAGCCAGGAGTAAGCCAATATATAATTCATATGTTGTGGAATATATACCACTTGGTACTAAAAACAAATCGGTGCTTTTGTCGCGAATAGAAGAATTCCTGATATAAAATATTATCGGAATTTTTGTTTGTTTTGTATATCTCAATTACGCGCAGTTAAATCAGTCTGTTTTCTTCTCGCATTTTTGACAATTTTTCACTCGATTTTCCGACGATTTTTAATTCTTCTCGTCTTTATAGCCGTCGGACTATATGCAGGCGTCGTTGAGAGAGAATCGGCGATCACAGAGGTCTTTGACTATATGAAGCCAGACAGCGATCGGTAGAGAGACTTCTCCGAGTTGATGTTGCTGCACAGCTGTTGTGTCTCCGCATAAATTGCACAACAACAAGTGCGAGAAAAGATTTGGTGCCAACTCTGCATAAAATATCAGTTTCGTTTACTGATTTTCGACAAAAAATGTATTAAAAATGGTATTTACCCGTATTGGAAAATGGCACCACTTTGGGGAAAGGTGTATATTAAAATAACTTTGCGAATTTTCTGCAAAATTATTAATTTAAATTAATGAACTTGCTTTTAATTATTTTTTTTTTTTGACTACTCACGATTTAAAGTTGGCGAAGATTTTTGAGCCGAAATTGTTGGCTTAATTTCAACTTTTGAAATTCACTTCACTGTTGAAAATTGTATTTTCTTATTCACAACTTTATTTTATAAAGACTAATTGACTTAATGGCGGTTAGATCGACAATGAACGGCGGGAAAAATATCGCTGCCCGCATTCCTATCAAACTTGGTAACACGCATACAGACAAAGTACATGCAAACAAATTGTTCACACTAGATGGCGCGAGATATTTATGTTCGAATTTTCAAAAGGAGTAGTTTTTGTAGTTAGGAGTAGAATTGTTTACGCATATTCTAATATTAATTTTTCTTTCGACTCCTTGGCTACAATCGCTACTTCATGTGTTTGTCTTCCTAACACTCTGTCTCTCTCTCTTTCTCGGAGCAATTGAAACCAATTTGAGTAGGTAAATCACCTTTCTCTCACCTTTCACCCCAACAATATAGATGGCTCTAGCTCATCATCGAAATCATCTCCAAGAATGGCTTCGCCTTCGGGAGGTCGACTAGGTTAGGGTCTTCGGCTGTGACCACATCCCCCAGACTCGCCCCAACCGCTAACAGACGAAGGCGGCGAATCCCTCCGTTGTCGAATCACGACAACAAGCGAGATAGATAAAACTTTCCAACTTTGTTTCCAATATATACGCATCCGCCTTCGTCGTCGTCGCGGCCGGCTGCATCGGGCGACGATAAGGTTTCCATTAATCACCAAACCCGGCTCCCGAGCGACTTCCCAAAGCGATTGACTCGAAACAGGATTTGGACGAGCAACAGCTGCGGGTGGGGTGAGGAGATAGCGTGGCTTGTCTCCTTTTGGTGTGCGTTCACTTCGACGAGAGGTAGGTAGTGGATGGGGGAGGGACATGTCCTGCCAATTGCAGGACCAACGGTGTCTATCAATCAAGTCCTTGCGGCTGGCCGAGAGCTCTATTTCCAAATGGATTACCGTAAGCTGCTTAGGAGCCGAGAAGCACGAGGATTGAGATGGGGGTGAGGATTAAGATGAGTAGTGAGTCGGAAACGAGAATTGAGACTGGGACGAGAATTGAGACGTCGACGACGGCCATCTGGCAGAGAACGCTTGTGGCAGCCCCACAACCGGTCAGAACCACAGGAGAACTGCACAAGCGTGTTCTCGCTTCGCAGCAATAATGAGATGAAAAAGGGTCGAGAATGAGAGGGGGGTTGGAGGACACCATCCCTGCGGACCCTTCGCAATGTTCGTAAATCGCAAATCTCTCGGGTATTATTTAAGCAGTGAAGCCGCAACAGATCTTGCCCCGGTCCCAAACTATGGAATGAATGTCCTTCGAACGAGAGGATTCCATTCACACCTGTGCTTTGAGAGAAAGAATTACAAGGCCAACAACAAAGGAGATCCAGCTGCTCCACTCTCGCATCCGTCCTCACGCTCAACCCAGAAACAATTAAGAAACACTTAATGGTTCTGAGAAACACTTAATAGTTGATTACCGCCGACAACAGTCCCGCCCACCTCATAGCTCTCGAGAATATCCGGGCAGGCCATTGACACGGACTGCGAATCTGAGGTCATGGCTCCAGACGACACTCACGTCGTATGTGAATGAGCCAAGTTCCGTAACGATACCAACTTTGTTGTCAATAGCTTCGTGATGCTGACGTCGTCTCCCCATCTACACTATCGGAATCGAGTTACTATCGATTGGCCGGATTCTGGTCGACGGCTCGGCCTTGAGGTGAGCAGCAGCCCCGCCCGCTCCCCTTATCTTCCTGACCCCATGACCTGCCTGCGAGCGTCGACGAGTGTCGCTGGCTGTGACAACAATTAACAACGTTCCCACTTGGCGGGGGTTCGCCGTCGGCAGAAGCACTCGAAGGAGTCCCACACATGCGACGGAGTCACACACGCACACTTTCGGAGGGCTTGGTGGCGGCTTCATCGCGTGTGCCGAGACACAATGGCGTCCTCGATAAAGGACGCGTTGAGGGTGTCGTGATTGAAAACACTTATTAGATTAGAGAACGCAAATTAGATCCTTGAAACTGGGAGGGATTAACATAAGTGTGTGGGTGGAAGAGTTGGTAGCGATCGGGGGGTTGGTGGCGCATGACACGAGCCACTATTGTCGGGTCTTGAGATGATGAAGAGCTGCCGACAACGACATGGCGCCGACAGCATCATGGTTGAAGCCCCTTGAATGGATCCACTACGATTGTCTTCGGGAGTTTGAATCCACGCAAAGCACTCGGAGTTCGGGAGTGGGCTGATTAACGAGAGTGCTCAAATAGACTCTGTTTCTCTCACTTACTCACTCTGTATCTCATTCTCTTTCTTTCTCTGTCTCTCTCTCTCACACAACTCCTTCTCACACCTCGTTTCAATCACTCACAGGTTTCTCCTCGAGAGAAGAAACACGCGAAACCACTTCCGGTGTACGAGATGCGGTTTGAGGAAGGTTCACTCAATGGCTTCACTTCATCGAAAGGAACCTCAAACCTAAGTGATCTTTGATCCCTTGTCGGATTTGAGTCCTTTCTGGGGAATCGTTGGCTGCGGCGCTCTGGGTTCCAAGAAGTCCTCGAATAAGCGTTGGATCACTTTCCTTCTCTTTCTCAAACATTCGCAAGGTTCCATGAAAGAAAACCCTGCGGCTGGATGTAATTAGGTGCGAAGTAAACAACCAAAAGGTCTCGCTCGCTATACATTCTATGGACAGACGGAAAGTGGACTGACGGAGGACGGACATCGGATGGATATGGAAAGCTGCGATCACGTGAAAGTCAAATTTTTCGCTGACTGGTGCTGTTGTGGTCACGATACCCTTTTACCGCCCTTCGAGCTGCGAATTTATTTCAATTATTGTGCTGTTAATCGCCGCCAGGAATCGCCATTGTTTCCTATAATCAGAGTGAAACAATGCATAAATAAGAACAAATTAAACCGCGTCATTAATCACAAGTAATGACTGGCGTGATGGACACCGTGCCAGGCCCAACGTCCATCCGCCCACCGCCAATGCCGTGTAAGCGGTGGTCAGTGGGATCAGGGATGGAAAAACATCGACCAAGGTCGCCACAACCCCGGACTTTTCAGAACTCATAATCGTCGATGGATTAGACGGCTTTTTACGAGGGTCACGTAACGAATGTCTTTCGCCCCAATTAAGTTGTCGTCAAGTGCGTTTGGGGCGAAATTCATAAATTTTTTAAACATCCATTAAAGCGACGTGAGGAGGACGTAAAGCAGATGACGACGACCTTTGGCTAATTTATGGCACACTCCCCCAGCCAGCTAGGAGCAGGACAGGTGCATCGACTGTTATCCTCCCACCACCATCAACTGCCGCGATATGAGAACCGGAAACGGATACATAGAGAGGTAAAGAACGAGGCGTTTACACAAGACTCGAGTGGCGGAGGATTTACTCCACCCACTGACTGCGAGTTGGAGCAGGATGATGAACACAATTCAATCTCCTTCAAGCATCCTCGAAACATCGCTTATCTCCTATGTTTCTAATTCTCCTCGGCAAGGACACTTTCGCAAGAAGATTTTCTTCAACAGTTCCTGATCCACCCCGTTGGACGCCTTCGCCGGTGAAAGAGAGCGTAGAGAGGGTGTGGAGAAGCCGAACCATGTACAGGGATTGGAAACAACAGCTGCTGGGGTGGTGAGTAAATTGAAAATACTGCCCTTCAAAACGAGCAATGGAACAGATTTGAAATGAATAGAAATCGCTCCTACGACCCGATTATCCAATAATCGTAATGCTTCATTGGTATTCCATCATGTCCACGCATGCATGCTCCTGAGGAAAAAATTATGCATGAGAAATGGAAATAGATGCCCAGGGAGAGGAAGAAGAATCGGAGCCAGGACTTCGAGTCAAAAGACCGACGGACTCGGACTCGAATAACTCGATATTGATCTCCAGGAATTCGGAGGCACGGAAGGAGAACCCATGGCCATGGCTCATGAACCCCGAAGACTCCGAGTCCTTGCTGACTTTCGACTGCGGTCTCTTTGAACTCCAGATTCACGGACTGAAGGAGCACCAACGTCTCCAGTGGTAGTTGTGAGTGTCGATGTGTATATGTTTCACTCTCCGTTATCGTCCTTTACATCAAAACACGGACCCGTCCTAATTGAGGCGCATTAAGCGGGCGGGCGTAGACGGCGTTGCCACCTGCAGTTCCTGACGCTCGTGTGCAGTTCTCTAGTTGTTGTTCTTTTTGCGCAGGTAGTTGAGTCGTCCACATTGTTTTTGTTATTTTAGTGCTACACTACTGGTGCTATTGTTCTTTTTGGTCTTGTTGTTTCACTTGTTCTTGATCAGCGTCACCTCCAGAGTCGATTTAGCGATGTCCGTCCTTGTGTCTGTCTGTCCGTCTGTGGAAATAGATTTTCTGAAGAAACGGTAAGAAATACTGACTTGAAATTTTGGATTTAGTATTTCTATATTTATAAGCTACTTGTATGCAAAAATGGGCGAAATGGGATATTTGGTTAACTATGGTACATAGCGAGATGAAATTGTGTGTGGTCATGTACCAATGATACGAGTTTACAATCCAAAAATGGATAACATCGCCCAATAGACACGCCCACCTCCCATATAAATCAAAAGGTTTATATGGGATATCTGGTGATCTATGGTATATATCGAGATTAAATTTTATGTGTTATCAAGTACTACTAATATGAGCTCACATTTTAAACATAGCCCAACGGATACGCCCACCTCCAGTAAACATTTGATATACAATATATATAATAGTTTTTGTTGTTTTTGATATTGGTGTTATTTCTGTTATCGTTATTGTTTCTGTTATTGTTGCCGTTGCCACCTCGTGCGAGTGCATTTGAGCAGCCAGAACATAATTTCACTTTATCGCATTTCCGCTTCCGCCCGCGCCTCGTGTAGAGGGCGACGCCGCCCGCGTTTATGTCGCTTTTATCCCCGTGTTCATTTCCACAACTAGCTGACATTGGTTTTATGGAATTCAATTTGCCGGACTCAATCTGATATGGAGCGATTTCGTTTTATTGCGAGCGCTATATCGCTTAGTGCTGTTCTCGACGAAATTTTCTCCATTCTCCTCTACCCGACGTCGTTGAATCCCCGTGATCAACATCTGCAGTTCCATCCATACTCGGACTTAAATCGCGACTCTATCATCGAGACGTGTTCCCCGAAAATGTCACACGTAAATAATCCTTCGTCTCGTCTGCGTTTTCTTACTCACATCTCGCCCTCCACATTCAAAATGCTCATTTCCAGTCTTTTAATCGAATTAAAACTCCGGAAGCGGAAGCGACGCCTTGCCGAGGACAAATCCAAGCGACAGAATACAACAAAAAGAACAGCGAGAAAATCTCATCGCCTCGAATCGCTTCGTGAACACGCGTCCTGATCCCCGAGATGGCGTTTACGAGATTCTAATGTGATTCACACCCAAACAATCGTCGTTCAGAGAGTGTTGACGGAGTCTGAAGTAGCCTCATAGTTTCCAGTTCCTCACGATTCCACCGAAAGCCCACGAATATTACTCGATTTCCTTCGAATTTCACTCGGTTCGCCCTTGGCTGGAATATAATTTCGTCGAATGGGTCGAGTGGAAATTATTAATTAATTATTTAATTAATTATTTATTTAATTATTTAATTATTTAATTATTTAATTAATTATTCACCTCTCCTTGAAGCACGCTGGAGTCGCTGGCAATGCCTTGAGTCGAGTTCCCGGAACTTTGCAACCAGCCAAAGACTCATCTTCGTGTGGCCCCCTCGACCGCGGTGGGCGTGGCCAGTGCACGGCGGCTGCAAAGCTGGAATTCGCATGGTCGCGTTGCCAACCAGGGATTCACTGTCGAAATGGGCGGCCTGTGGAACTGAAGCATTCGCCGCCCGGAATGCGAAGGAGCCCATGTCTGTGTCGGTGTGATGGCTCCATTTTCCACCGGATGCTTGTGTGTGTGCCACCTGCACGCATAATTCCCCCAACCCACGGATTCGTGCGCTTAGAATTTCATGAGGCGAATTCTCGCTTTGTTTACAAACCATTTTTAAGAATTTATAACTCGCTTTCCGCTGCTTCTGCAACCCTCATCTCTCTATTCCTTTAATGTCGCAGTGCCTCTGATACCTTCCAAAGGTGAATCAATTTCTTTAATATTGGTGAACCCACTCGGTTACAAGTGATCCTCGATTCCTACGAATTATGGGCCATATCATCCCTTCAATGACCGCCGCATTCCCAACTGAGACCTTGCTCTCGCTCTGACCTTGAAGACTCTCGGAAGTTGAACAATAGTCAAATCGTGAAAGTTTCTTGAAGATATCGCTAGTCAAATCTCTCTTGTGTCTTCTATAAGACTCGAAGTCCCGAAATGCTCTGGATATATGAATGAATGCCGAAAGTGGGTCAATCGTCAAGAGAGCCGCTCGACCGACGGCCACCCACTCCGACAATAGCCAGTGATGATGATTATTCATATAAGTGGGATTTATTAGATTAATAATCACTGACTGGCTGAGGAGGAGCAGCCTCAATTAAGTCGTCGTTTCTGTAGTGATGAGCAGGATGAGACTCCGCAGAACAACAATGATGGCCAGCAACAATGAGCGATGCCAACCACAAGAAAAGACACTCCCTGCCAACTCCGACGACGCGACGGCCGCTTCGATGGTCAACAAATCTTCCGAATTGCGCTCCCACATCGAGGAACATCCCTGCGAATGATAAAATTCTCACATCGCCCCCTTCGAATTCGCCGGAGTCGCCACCGCGTCCGGACAGACAGACAGACATACGAACGGACGGAGATAAAAAAGGCCAGATAATTCGCAGTGTGGAACAACGCCATTTTGAGGGTAATTTGGGCGAGAATAAAAACGAGAGAGATTGAAAGAGGGAACGTCAACCACACTCGGCACTCGCCACCGAAATAAACTTTAAAGGGGAGGAGTAACAAGTGGTGCCACAGCGAGCGGCGACCGGGGCTAGGGTTTGCGGCATGGCAGCACATGCCATTCAACGTCTGCGATATCCCTTTAATGGAGAACTATGTGTGTCCTCGTGGTTGATTCTTCGCCATCCGGCAGCATAAACAGCCCTTTACATCCCACTAACTAGCGAATGATGCAGTAAATATTCAGTCCAAATTGTGTATTATGGTCAGGATGTTCCATATATTAATCATTGGATATGGTGGTCAGGATGCCCAAGAGCTACTTCTGATATAGCGACTTTGTTGAATCTAAAATAACAACTTTGTGAAGTAATCGACCCCGCTTTCACACCAACCAGGAGTCTCCGGAATCCTTTCTTTGGTTATGGCATAGACCTAGAAGACACTGCCCGAATACATATTCAATACACAATCCAGTTCGGTATTGATTGTGGATGGCCAAGTGTATCCTCGGGTCCATTGTTTCTATACGACGACAAGTGCAGCCTGGGAGTTATCGGTGTACTCGATCAAGTAGAAATCGCTTTTCAACTTCATCGGCCACATTCCACTTACATCCACCTCCACGAGGAGGCGAGAATTTGTACGAATAACTCGGATATAAATTTCATTTATTTCGATCCGTTGCTTCGTGCATCTGCCTTCGATTCTGATTCTGGGCATGCAAACGATTCCATCGACTGCTCCTGGTTGCAATTGGAACCGTCGTTGTTGTTATGATTGTTTGTTCTTTCGCCTCTCTTCGAAATTGTAAATCGAAATCATATTTGAAGCCTTCGTAAAATTGAATCCCTCGTTTCGTTTAATGCTTCGTTTTCTTTAATCTCTGCCTTGTTTATTCGTTTGATTGCTACACTTTGTGAGAAAAACACATTCGTGGATTCAGCAAAAGTTAATTTGATTGCGAACCCATAGCCGGTTTATTACTGATTTACCATCGTATCCTTCGTTTTGCCATTGGCTGGGAACACTTTAAGAATTCCCTAGTGGGTCTTAAAATAACCTCAAATACTCCGGTAATCTACATTTGAAGAAGTTTTGGACCAGACCATCACAACTGGAGTCCAGGCTGCAATAAATTTTGGGGCTTAAGTGTCGAAGGGCACCAAATAAAACAGATTAAAACCGCGAAAACTGGGATGACGATGGGTTGTATTCCCATTTTGATAATGATAATATGATAATGAGAATAAAGAGGTCTAAATCCGCCATCTCTACAGTTAGATCAAATTTAAAAATGATATTAAACTTTAGATATTAAAGCTCGATCAGCTTATTAGTAAACCAGAATTGGATACCTTATTATTTAATAGGAAACCCCTCAAGCGATTCCCTCTGTCATGAAAACCCTTTTACTGATTAATAATTCTCCCTCTGATATGTAAGTATTCTTCCAACTAATTCGAAATAATTTACTTTGGCATTTATGGTTGCTTTCAAATAATTACTTCGCAACCTCAGTCATAGTTCATGAGTTGAAGAACTTCTCGGCGGGAGCGAAAAATTTTCGAAAGGCGGAAACGTCACTGAGCCAAACCACAGGACACGAGAGCGTTCCTGAAGGAGCGCCGAGGATCCACCAGGGACATAATCCGCAGCAACCGAGTTCGCGGTAGCCGAATTTCATCGAAATATTTCGAATTCTGTGAAATTGCTACCAGATGAGGCTACGCAAATGTCCGCCGCCATCCGCAGCAGGACATTCATGTCGGACTCTTTGACTCGTTGACAAAACGAATCCCTTAGCTTCCGACACTCGCCCTAATCAAGTGCCGATTATTTGCAAAGTGTTTTGGACAAAATCCGTGAAACATTTCGTCGGCCAACTGCGATGTGGTCAGGTCTGGTGGTCGTGGGAGGCTCGCAGGACGATCTGCGCTTACGGTTGGCGACCGAAAGCTCGGCCCGGTAGTTTTGGGGTTAAGGACGGTGGCTCGCCGAGCACTGCCAAAATATTATGAACCAATGCCAGAATCGCCGGGTGGATCTAGGACACAAGCCACATTCCTTTCTGGTTTTAGCTGGTATCATGGGTTCACATGGCTTCGCCTCCCTCCTTTGATAGAATCGTGGATAGAATCGATAATGGTCACGGGAACCAAATTTAATTTCAATTCCGAACAGTGGACACGAATCGAACAAAATCCTGACTCCTCCTCCTCGTGAGCTCCACACGATTATCTCGAATGGCTTAAAAAGTTTCGCTTTAACTGTAGTTACTTCTTCTGCCTCGTGACCACGATGGTCGGGCAGCCGTGAGTTGATCCTCGCAAAATTATATACGCAATTTTTATGAATCCTCTGCTTCTCCTGAAGTTTCGCTTGGTTCAGCTCTACAAGCGCTTCTTCCTTTTACTCGGGATTTCAATGGAGGAAACAATAGCAAATCTAAAGCCTCGGGAATAATGCCGCAACAACTACAATAACAATAACTTCTGTACGGACCTTGATCGAAATAAAACAGCAGCAACAATAACGAGGCAAATTTAGTTTCCCCCAGTCCTCGCAAGGATTCCTCCTGCTGGAACGGAGAGCCGTCGCTTACCGCGAATAAAAGTGTCAGAAAAGTTTGCATATTAATTTTGAAAACTCCGAGAGAAGCCTTCGCCGCCCTCTCCAGCGAATACAACAATTAAAATCGGCAACTGCAGGAGGCTCATGATGCGCCCCAGACTTTGCGCTCACAGAAATCATCACGAACAAATCACGCAAATTGAATAAAGTTTCGCGGTTTCATTAATTTTACACTTTCATAATTCGTATTCACAGCGAGCGGGTTCAAGGTGCGGAAGAATCAGTTCCCGTGAACTGGGGGCGTGGGGGCCGGTGATCGAGAGTTAGTTTGTTTGGAATCGCTTTGGAAGTGCTTTGTTTGTCAACAAATGGATTCAAAGTGGGGAACGGAAAGCGTTTCTGTGATTGCCATTTTCAAAAATATTCCATGTACTGAACTTTGAATATTGAAACATAATGAATTCAGGAAATTTCTATAGTAATTAATTTACTTAATTATCCCTTCAGATTTTATACTAATGAAAACTACACAATTAAATAATATTCTCATTTTTATAATTTTTCATTATTTCTCTACTTTGTCGTTCGAATATTAAGGAACCAAGTGATCGACGACTCTCCACCGTTTTCGAAGCTCCTGCCTGAGGAGCTTTTGATGTAAATATCCTACCACAAAAAGAAATAGCTTTCGCACTTCACGAAGTCTCCACCTGGAAAGCGGGAGGATGGAAGTCGCTATTTAAAAGACAAGAGACAGAGGAAAATGCTGAGAGGTTGAAGACTTAAATTTTTTGAACGGGCCTCGGCCCGGCCCGGCCCGACCAGACCAGAACCATTGCGACGGCTTCCCGACTTGTCTCAAAAGTTCTTTGCAAGTGCTCCCGCGTGTCGAGGCGAGGGGCGGTAGGAGCTCCGGCATCACGCCTCATTGAGCTGGGAACCGCGTCGCCGGACAATTTCGCTCTCAACTAATGCGTAAATAATATTCCGCTCCTGGAGAAGTCGAGCCAATCGGTGTAGTCGAGGGGCGAAGACGAGAACGAGTTCCGAACAAGGAACGCCTTCGACGGCGCTGCGCAAAGTGCTTCCTTTTGTGTCTTAATGTGATTTTACGCCGTTCGTCACTCGGCTTCAATCGACCTGTCGTATTTTCCTTCACTTTTCTTTCCCATTCCTTCACCTCCTCCACCTGACAAATAACAACCAACATCCTGCGAATATGACGACACGACAACTCAACAAGAGGACCCCTACCTGATCTTTCCATTATTCTGAGTTTCATCACCTCTCGATGTAATTCGAAGCTGAGAGCGAAGACACGAATGACGACATGAGTCCGAACACCTTTTCCCAGGAGCAACCTCAAGGCCTTCATTAAGTTTTAATCGGGCTCCTGCCAACCTCGAGGACCTCTCATTTCGGACTATGTCCACCTGTTCCCTGGAGTCAATGCAGCGACGACAGCTTTCCATCGGTTCCACCCTCTCTCAAGCTCTCGTCCTCCTCTTTTTGAGCCGAGATGCACCTCAACCTTGCTCCCTGCCGCCTTTGGGACCTGCCCCGCCCCCGCATGACAAAAGCGCGATCGCTTCGATATCGGTTTCTCGTCTCGTCCCAGGAGGTTTTCTAAAAATTCCAATCATCCATGCAGGAGACGAGAATTCTTCGGATTAAAATCAAATCCCAACCGTTGCCCGTGACGCAGCGCGGAAGGGGGGCGGCGGTGACTTGGATAGATATTGGATAGCTCTCAGCGACGGATGGAGAGTAATTGTGCTGATGGATGTGAGGTCTCGGTTGTTCTCGGCGAAAGGGTTCTGCTCCACATGTTCTCCACATCATTCGGAGCAATCAATTCGCACAAGTCGCCGTCCGTCCGCCCACCCATCGAGCCTCGGTGTTTGCACAACAAAGGAACACATCGTTTCTTCTATGCAATTAATTTTACAGATTTTATGAAACATTTCATTCGTAGGAGGCCCCCGCTCTGCCTCCATCCCGCCCAGCGACGGAAATCAATGAGATTATTATTTGTTCGCGGAAGGGAGATAGTCCCAAGTGCTGCGGGGTTCTGTAGCAGGAGGCTCCCATTGTGTGATGAGCAGATGGTGCCGAGGGGATCCAAGAGTCAAGTTTCTTCCACTCCCTTTCTCGAGCTTCCCAGGAGGAGAAGGATGAAGAGAACAATGTTGGTGGCAACAAATCAAAATTAAATCCTGCAAAATTGAAGAAAATTACAGCAAATGAAATGAGAATCAAGCGCCATCTGGAGTTTAATTGCTGCTCTGCGTCGATGCTGCCAGACCAGCAAACGACGTTGTGTTGCTGCTGACTCCTGACAGCGCTCGCTGTCCATCGTTTTTGTTGGAGCCGATATCAATTGTTCGCTCCCCGGCGAGTTCTTGCAGAGCGAATCGCGAATCGACGCAATGAGTGGCGGAGCGATCGGTATGCTGGATGGATGGATGAAAGGACGGAGGATGCCCCTCTCCTCGCTCCACTTCATTCTCCGCGCCACCCTCTCAACACGGTTTTGGAACCGAGCGCGACTGCACTCCGAGAGGATTTCCGATAAGCGGTTTTATTTGAATAATCGCCTCTTGCCGCGCGTCGTCATGGCAGAGGCGAAGGCGTCTCCGCCTCCTCCGGCGTCGCGGCATTTAATATCGAGTCCTGCGAACGGCTTCCGGAATGGGCGCCGTCGCTTGAAAGGATCCAGCGTTATTTCGTGCCGTGGGACTAGGGTGAGTGTTTATTTTAAAGCAGTCGAACTGTCTTCGCTCTTAGTCTCTCTAGTCAGAGCAAAGAAATACCACCGGAAGCGATCGTCGGAAGCGGAAGTGTGTGTATCGAGGACATTCACATTCAGGATTTTTGCTTCTAAAACTCGTTCGTTCATGACCCTCGCCGCAAGAATATGATGAAAACAAGACTCAGTCGAAGCATGAAATAGTTCCGAGAGGAGGCAAGGGGGATGTTAGCGAATTCATTGTCCTCTTCGGTCACACCACGACCGCATGAAAAATGAACCGGGCGTCACCGAAGTCAAATTCAAATTCACTCCGACTCCAACTCTCGTCCAAAAGCCACCGAGCGACGGAGAATAAATCTCGATTTTTCTATTCTATTAGTTCTTTCTTTTGCCCCCTGCTCCGTCTGGTCCTCCTGCCACGCCCCATTTCCGTCTGGTCTGATAAATCGCTGTAAGAATGGATTCTCCAATGGAGCTGATGTATTTATTATTTGCCCACTTACGGCTGACAGCGTTGTCGTCGATCGATCTGGGGAACGTTTGTCCTTCGCCCTCAGCCCACCACGCCACGCCCACCGCTTCGAGGGTCGGGACGCGCCACTTGATGGCTTTGTTCGCGAATTGTTTGCCTTTCACGAGTGGAGACGCCCGCTGATGCAGCATTTGTGCTCGGTGCAAACAGGTTCCATCTAAAATTTTAATTTTCACGAGCGGGGCTTCGGAGTCGGATTGGGACGAGGGAAATAATGGGGCGAGAGAAAAGTGGTGCGTGGCGGAGAGCAACCGCCTATTAGAGCAATTAAAAATTGAGCAAATTTAATTCGCTTCCATCGAGGATGTCGACGGAACCCGCATGGAGAGACAAAGTGGTCGATGAACTAAACGACGTCCCATTTTCACTTCCATTTTCAACCTCCTCGCCTCGAGTGGGATTCAGCTTTTGCCGGCGAAGCAACTCGTGGCAAGTTCTTTTCGGCCACGGGAGGCCACGAGGTTCTCCTCCATCAGGCGGCGAGGTGCGAGAACACTTAGTGGCACAAACACTCACATACATGCTTCCTGAGCACTTCTCTCGCGTTGTCCTGTTGCTGCCACTTCCGTGTCTGCGCTTCCGCTACCTGCGTCTCCATCTCTGCCTTCACCTCTTTCGATTGCAGCCGACTCGTCCATGCGTCGGAGAAGAAGGAGTTCGTGATTCCTCTTAATTTGTTTTTGTTGTTTTCAAAGTGTTTGTTGTTGTTTACAAAACATCAACGACAGCAACAGACAAAGCGAGCAACAGCTTGCGGCTTGTCAACTCTCACGGCAAACGATGACATTTTGTACATTTTGGTATTGTACTTATTCAACAATCCAAGCACTTCACTCGGCGAATTCAAATTAGTTCTTGAGATTCCGGAGTCAGTTCTCAATTCTGTTCGTAATGGAAGGAAGGAGCAGCGAAAAGGTCGCTGAATCGCGAGTCGTGAGAGACACTTGGGTTAACAGAATGCAAGAAGTTGAAATTGAAATCCAAATGGTTTCAACATTATAAGACGAATTCGCATACGCTTATGCGGGCGTTGATAAATGGTTCTGGCCCCGACTCCGACTCCAACTCGTGTCGCAGCGTGGACGAAATAATCCCAATGATGGATGACGAAATAAACGTTATCGAAGGCGTCGTCTTTGGGCCAGAGATTCCGCCCGATGGAGGTCGATTGTCGTTTCGTAACCGAGGCGGGGGCGTCCAGCAACCGAGTTGGGCCTTGAGTTTGGCTCTGAAAGTTGCCACCTTCTTCCTATGTCCACTTGAAAGTGCAACGCGATACCCTTCGAGGACCGAGGCGAACTATGTCCGCGCTAAACGACGCCTCGTTTGCGTGACGGTGCACCGAACTTCTGTTGCGACAGGCAAAGTTCGGGAGCGATCCTTAAAGTGAAATTAAATTCTTGCGAAGGCCAAGGAGCAGCGCGACAAGTGTTTCATTTTTATTCCGAGCAACGGACTCGTTAAAGGAATTGAGAAAGAAGGGAAACAAGAAACTATCGTAACCCATTCAAGGGATTCGGAAGTTCTTGGCTACGAGGAAGGAACCGCCTCCACGCTTGTCTCGAGAACTGGACGGTGTTTCGATTCAGAAGATACACCGAGACCATGGCTTTAAACCCGGGCCGAGAGAGACGAATAAATATGCAAACAACTTCCGCCCCATTCACGGAGACTTATTTAAATTCCTAGCAGGACTCGCCCAGAGAAGCCACGCGTAGGTTCAGCGACCGAAGCCAGAACACGACGCCAGGACGCAGCTTTAAGCCAGTGGTGTCGTGGATCCAGCGTGTTCCCGGGAACCACGGCGGTGGCTGTAGAGGGTCGGTCGAGGGAGGTGCGGGTCCCGTGCTCCTGGGAAGGACCTCGACAGCAACAAAGTGGAGATATCGGATGACGTCAACCGAGGAATTCGAATCAGCACAGTTGAGAATAATTAATTTCATTAAATTGCGATGCCTCGTTTGATGTGCGCTTCAAAGACGAACCTCCCAGGGGCCGACGCGTACTCCGAAGCCTCGTTGAAAGACAAATCCCGGCGGAGGAAACTCTCGACACCCACCTCGGTCGATCAGTCCGTTCGAGTGGAATCAATTAATTTGCAAAAATTAATTAAAAACTCATCGTGGCTCCACTCCGCTGGGCACGAGGCTCGAGGCACCTCAACAACTTCGTCCTACGATGGTTCGTACTCCTGGGAACCCACGGTGCAGTCGGCGGACGACGGCGATTCCAAAAGCGACAAAAAAGTAAAATGCAGAAAGTTCCGCCACAACTGATATTAATTCTTCGTTCGAGGTGCCAAAACCCGACAGGAATTATAGTCTGGTCAGTTGGGACGGACTCTCGAACAGATAAAACTCTCGCCGGCCAGAGGCCGGCGCCGATGTTAGTGGTGGGGGTGGAAAATTTGGGCGGCCCATCACCGAGGCCTCGTCGAGTTCGGCGTGAAGAACGTCCTGGACTTCGAAAAGATAACTCTACATTTCCATACTTACGGGGGGCAAACGGTGGGAGGGCGTGGCTGATCCTAACAGATAATAATTAGTGTGCGAACGCCCATTGGCGGATGTGTCAAAAACTCCGTTTAATTGGAATTCTAGTGCCGACCCATGACTTCCGAAGGTGGAGCGAGGCTCTCATGTAATCTGTTGCCGAACTCCGACCACTTCACACGTCTGTGTGGTAATAACGCCATTAACAATTAGCCGTTATCTGCTGCCCACCTGGCGACTGGGTGGGGACGACGGCGGCCCGAGCACCTGTGGCCGCGATGAATGCTCGGAATCGAGTGCCGGATCGGATGGGTAGGGTCGGGTGAGACGTGCTGCGGCTGTGTATCCTTTTTCGGAGCACGCTCTCTGTCGCTTTCTCTGCGGCGCTCTTCTTGTAAATATCGGGAACAAGCGCTCTTTCTACCAATGAATTTCAAGTCTCTCGTTCTGACGCTCTCTCTTTGATGACGCCCGACTCTCTCTCTTCACTCTCTTTCGAAGTGGAGCCAGCTTCGAACTCGGCGTCCTTGGTGGAGTGCGAGACGCCCTCTTCGGAATCGGCCTCACCCAACCAGACACTGAGGCGCTGCAATCAGCTGTGCCTTCGTGTCGACTCCCCGAACTACGGCAGGGTTCTGAGTCTCAGAGGGTTGATGGGTGTCCTGCGTGCTCCTGTTCCTGCGTGGTGGATTCCCGCTGACCTTGAGAGCATCCTCTAGTTCATCGGAATTGGGCTTGGCCTTTATTTCCGAAGGACGAACAACGATGACGAGGACGACGACAATGTTATTTCAGCGAGATTCCTTGGTGGCTGATTACTAGTAGTTACTATCAGACTTCAGTGCCATGAGAATAGAGCTGCTTCTTGTTCCACATGCGCCTCTGGTTTGGTAGCGAAAAGATCCTCAATATATTTCTTCTCCAACCAAGAGAAGGATCGTCTTCTGATAGAGACCTCGGTCCGAAGTATTCCTAGCAAGCCACGTGAACTTCAGAAGACTCCCAGAATCCTTCTCCTCGCCCAGTCTGGAGGTCGGCCCTATGTCCTGCGTCTTTGGAGCGACATGAAAACTCAATTCGATGGAGTCGTAAACTGCATTTTCGCCTCCACACGAAGGACACCTTTACCTTAACCCGATTCCTTTATGGCCGACATCGGTGGAGGGTATTTTGTAGAACTAGAAGGGGCGTGGTGCTGGGTGTGCGTGTTGTCCTCGGCAACCAGGTGGGGCAGCCATTTGTCGGGAGCCAGAAATGGCTTCAACCGCTTCCACCCCCAGAGCCGCGAGTGGGGCGCCGTGATTTGCATCGTGAGAGGGAGGGAAGAGGTGTCGGGGGACAGCATGAAAAATGAATGAACGGTAAACGTCCGCTTCCGCTTCTGCACCTGCAACACGTTCTGTCAACAAACAAATTCATTTGCGACGTTTTGTTGAAAAATTCGCCCCCGTACGTGGACTAGGGAGGAGCGGGGTTTATCGTAGGGAGGAGCTGAAGAACAGAAATAGAAGGAGGAGGAGCGCGACAAAAGGAGTGATGGAGAGAAGGGTAGTAGGAGTGATAGAGGGATGAGGGAGGGAGCTGCTAAAGAAGGTGGGCACATCACTGGGTGCTAAGATAGGATCCAACTCAGTCGGAGATTTGCTTGTCTCAGCTCAGCACCCCATCTCAGTGCATGCCTCGGAATACCCCTTAGCGAGCATTTGTAGCTGTCGCCGCCTCCTCTCCATAACACCGGTGCATTGTTTGCGATTCCGCGGAGGAACAAATGATGGCGCTTCACTCCAGCCAAAGCCGGAGCTCACGGGACACACGGAGATGGGTTTGGAGCAGGGTCGGGGGGGCTGAAGTGTAGCTGAGGCGCAGATGGAGGGACGCAACTCGTGGATCTAGGATGAAATCATATCCGGAGCAGGTGTCCCAATCTGGCAGCATCCACACCATCCTCGCCATCATCAGGTCGAACGAACGAATCTCCGAAGGGAATCAACGGAAAGCATGAGGAAATGAGAACAAGTTTCAATGTCAGCCAGGCGAAGTTCTTCTCGCTGGTCTCCTGGTCATTGGTCCTCGATTCCCGCCCAGTCACCTTCAACCACAACTATTGCCCCCAATGACTTCACTTTGCAACACCCCGCAGGCACCTGGGATCCGACGACGATGACGTTGACGACACAACTTTCGCCACAGTCGCCAAGAGGCGATTGGCGTCGTCACACGGGCCACCCGACAGCCCATGCAAGTGTGAGTTAATGGCCATTGATAGAAGCACACACACACATACTTACTCCCACGCCCGCTTAATTGAGGCCAGGTCAAAGCGAGGTTGAAACTTTGAAATTTTATCGTCGTTCTTGTTGTTGTTATTGTCACTATTGTTGCTGTTGGACACTCTGTCAACATGGATATTGAAATAATTGCATTTTTATCGCAATTTTTATTTATGGAAATGGGCATGAAGTCCTTTGAAGAGCTCTGGGCTTAGGATTGGGAGAAGTCGTCCGCATTTGAGATGTATTCCCCAATGAGATTGATCGAAATGGTGACCTCGTTGTCCTGTATCAGAAATTAAATTAGTTCAGAGTTGGAGAAGAAGGAGGAAGAAGCAGATGTTTGAAGACACAAACAAAGCCATGTCAATTAATGTCGAATTGTCTTCGAGAATTCTTTGGCGCATTCTATTGTCTTGATCTCGGTCCCAAGTTCAGCAAATATCGAGTTCACTTCACCAGACCTCAACGAGTCAAATAATTATCCACTCGAGGTCCTGCTAATGATTGAAAGAAAGAATCCCCATGATAATCCTTCGAGGTCTTTAAAAGTTACGATGTTTTGGATGTGCCCAACTTCTTCTTTTCCTTAACCACATGAAATTTGGTTAAGAAATCAGGTGATGTATGTCGAAGAAGGAAGGAGTCTCATCCCCAGGACGTTTCTAAGCATTCCTCACGTCGAAGACGCGCGGAGTAATTCCAGGAACTCTAAGTGGCTAAGTTAGGTCGTTCCTTTCGCTCTTAGGCCATTTCATTCACTTCTAGTTCCTTTCTCTTCATGGATCTCCTGGTTTCTTCCTTTCTCTCTCCTCACAAGTGGTCACATGCGTCGATCGAACGAAGGTCACGTGGCGCCTCAGACATGCACGAAATGCGGATGCGACAAAACCGGTCACGACAGACCAGGTCAGGCCAGACTAAAGCATATCGAAGCGCTTTGGGTGGGTCGTCTCTCATGGCACATTGTTATATGTTATCCAATTAAGTTCATTAAGTTCATCTGTGTGGCTCCTTCAACCCCTGGACCCTCTGATTTCAGAACTTCTTTAACGACTGGATTCCTCGACGTAGGCCCCCTGAATTTAAACAACGGACTCAAGCGCGTGGAGCGGGCATAAGTCATTGAGTGGCCATTAATTATCAACCAACAGGGAGGAACTTCCGGGAGGGCAGCAGATGGCCTCGATGGCGATGCCTTTGTAGATCCGAGTACATGAGAGCTGCGAATCCCTCTTCCCTCCTAGTACTGTGTGGGAGGCATGTAGTTGCTTGCCTCCTAGTCTTGAAGAGGCATCATTTGACTATCTTGAAACAGCCCCGGTATGGAATACACTTTCGTTACCTTTATTCCTGCCTGGAGAAGGCGACGACGGAATCCTCGAGCGATGCGAAGCTCGTGAATTGCTTACACTTCCGAATCAGGTGCCGTAGGGAGTGGAAAGATGGAAGAGGAGGCAGGGCGGAGGGACCCCTGGCACGGGCTGCTGTTGTCACTCCTGGCGTGAGACGAGGGCGTTTCCACCTCCCCCTTCAGCCACCTTGCGGCAGGGGGGCTCCTTCCGTTCCGCACGCGGCACATGGAAATCTCGAAAGAATCTAAAAGACTCGGAAGCGCAGATGGAGGGGAGGGGGATGGTGTCGCCTTTCAAATAGAGATAATAAATGAGGCAACACTGAGCTCGCGTTACGAGAGCGTGCTCCTTGTCGAGTTTTCTCCCACACCCGTCTGTCACACCCCCACCCGTCTTCCTTGTCGGCGCCGGATTCGAGACTCTCATATGAGATTTCTAGGATTGCAACGCATCCTTAATTACCTCTCGTGCTCTTGAATGTCGCTGTGTATTTATGCAAAGCATTTTCACATGCAAATTTCACTCCTTCTCACACCACCTCCCCCTTTGCATGCAATATCCAACTTCGCCTTCCTTTGCCGCGCTCTGCCCTCGAGGATTGCGAAATTAGCCCATCATCTGCGAGAGAGAGCGAGAGCTTTTCACATGAGCTGCTCCACGTAATTAATTGGAGACAAGGAGTCAGCGAGACAAATCGTCGCCTCGTCCCCTTATCCACCCACCTATCCTCACATCTCCTTCGTTATCTCTCGTCTCTTTCGTCCTCTCATCTCCTTCGGTCAAATTATCCTCCAGACGAATAAATTACCCGAAACTGTTCACACTATAATTTGACTGATGGTCATTGTGTATGCCGTTTTTCGCCAATCGATCTACACTTGGTTCCTTTTGTCTCGTCCTCCTGTAGCTTAAGACGCTTCCAAGAAGCTCTTCTCGTTGGCATCTGTTCTCCTTTGGTCCTGGTGAGCCTCAATTTCATGCCCGTCTGGTCCATTTTTCGTCTCTTTCTCCAAGGCCTTCCTTCTCTAAGTCATTCTTTCCACAAGTGTCTCCGTATCCATCTTCTGCTCTCTCGCTATGGGCTGCCGAGTGCCACGAACACGTTCGCAATTCCATTGTGGTTGAAAATACACCTAAGTATGTGTCTGTGTGTGTGAGTGAGCTTAAATTTCACACGCCCCTAGGCAAACGCAAGTCGAAAGGTAAACAAATTAAAGCGCAATAATTTACTCGAACTGAATCCCAAATTTGATGACGGAGGCAATTGCGATTTGCATTCGCCCCCCGAGTGGTGGGAAGAGGGCGACGGGGTCTCCTGGATACCCTCCAGGAAAAGATAAACCTTAGGATCCTCTGATTTGAGAATGTCCTACATTTGTCCTGATATTCCATGAATAGTCCAAGATTTGTACATAAGGTTCGTCTTGATAATCGGATATTCGATTCGATTAAGTTTCCAATAGCAGTAAATCCTCTCCCTACCACTGTAATGTTCTTCAAAACGACAGAGAGAGAGAGATGGAAGTGACACCAACACATTCACTCACCATCAAACACAGACTGCGTAATTGGTTCTGTGGACTGCTTCGAATTCCTGCGGCAGTGTGGGGCCGGAAACGATGCGATATCAGTTTACCTACTGGGGAGCCTCGCTCGAGCAACGTAAATTGACAATTACACTCCGGCGAATTCTGTTTACCGCTCGCACACGTGACGAACTCCACCTGGCGCCCTAATCATGTTGGTCGGACGTCTGAAGGTAGCAGGGGGCGGTGAGAGGTGGGGCTGCCTCCATTTCGATACGTCTTTAATCTTTAATCTTCGAGGGGCAATTAAATGTAATTGGAGATTAAATTCTCGGTGAGGTTTGCTTTCATAGGACGGGGCAACGATTGGTCTCGAAGCATATGTTGGATATGGTAAGTCCTTTCAAGGATTGACCCAAAGCGTCCACGTTCTCTACTGGAATTCCATCTGATAGAAGAAGGAAACAGAACTACGACGAAGGAGAGAACACTATGATGAAGAAGCAGAACTATATTTGTGGCCTAGGTGAAGGCGGATAATTTCATAGTTTGTTTTGTGTATTTCACTTCACTTTATTTCCCTTCGAGCTCTCTTTTCCTCATTTTCTCCACTCTTTCTTTTTCTTTCCTCCTCTTTTTCTTCTCCTCTCCCTTTCTCTTGTCTCTTTCTCTCTCTGGCGTTAAATCCCACTTCCGGCAGTAAATCGCGACCGCACGCCATCATAAAAATCAACTTCGTCCGCCACCTGCCGCGTCGGTGACGTCCGATCCGTGGGACAGGCGCATGGCGGAGGAGAAGGCGTGGATGAAGCGCAGCGTTGCCAACTGTTCGCATTTCTCCTCAAGTCGACTCTCGTTTTGGACGAATTCGTTCTTCTCGCCCCCGGAGGTGGATGAAAAACACTTGCACAGCTGGGAACCCACTGACACCGGCCGCCCCTCGGACACGCCTCCACCGCCCCCCGTCAAGTGGCCAATGAACCCCGCCGATATCTTCCAGGTTCTGCACCTCCATTTATCACTTCTAATTACGTCATCGATTGCGGAGATCAACCAGCAAGAGTTGATTTCCACCTTCCTGTGGTCTGCGACTTTCGTAGATCGGCTGCAGCAGCTGCTTCAGTTCAGTTCGGAGATCAACACGTGGCGTTGGAACCTCGAACTGGAAGAACATCCCTTGGAACTCAGAATGTATAGCAGGATAACAGTGGATTACGACAGGATCTCGTGTCCCAGGCGGAATAAATTCGCGATAATAATTTTGTAGTTGCAACAAAGAGGTGTCCTGGCGGAAATGTTCTGGTGAAGCTGCCTTAGTGGAGATGACTTGTTGGAGGTGCCTCAGTGGAAGTACCTCGGAGATTCTGTCCTGGTGGCGTCGCATGACCGATGGGGCGAAAATTTAAAAAAGTTCTCTTTCGATTATAGCATAACTTTCTTCCGTTCGTTTGGGAAAAACCAACGGCCACGTGCTACATTTTTATCGTTCGCCATATTTTCATGTAAAAATATTCGCTCGCTCTCCCCCAGTTATAAACTCGGCCAAGAGAAGTGAGAAAGAGGGGTGGACGGGAGGGCGGGAGGACGGGAGGACGAGGGAATGAAGGAGCAGAAGAAGGAAATTTATGACTGTGCGAAATGTATGAAAAATATTACAGTGAATGAAGAGAAATGTTTACGAAGGAGGCGAAGGTGCGGAGTCGGCGTAGGGAAAACCTGGCGACGAAATCGACGAGGGTGACGGAGTCGTCAACAAACGGCAGAAGGACGATTGCACACACGGTTGGAGGAAAAGGGGCGATATGACAAAATAAACGGACGGATGGATGGACAGATAGACAAGAGGACCAACAGACCGACATGGGGGCAAACTAAGAGACACGGGAGCGAACTGACAGACAAGAGAACGAATAAACCTTCGTCCTTATGTTGAACTGAGAGACAGGAGGATGAAATGACAGGTGGGCGGAAAGTCACAGGTGGGATTGGCCTTGCCCAGTGACGCTGATAAGGTCGACTTGACAGTAAAAAGGACGAGAACCGAACTGAATGATGAGCGAGTGAACGGCAGATGACATACTGACGAGAAATCTGGTGAGACAAAAGGAGACATATGGACGAGCGCTTCGCAGACGATGATATCGGCGGATCATCTGAGACGCAGGACAGTTGGCTCCTGTCGCACAGATTCGACATCGCCGCCGACATATGAGCGAGCCATACAAGAGATAGCAATACAATTGAATTGAACGGAGGCGAAGCGAATCCCTCCCTCCTCGAGGCGAGAGGTGCCGCATTCACCTCCAGCCCTCAACCTCGACGAAGGAGACCTTCGAAGGCGCTGCTTTGAACCCTAGCCCCGCATCGTCGCCTCCCACACGTCTTCGAATGAAAACATTACCCGGAACAAACAACAATGTGGCATAATTTTTTATTGGAAACGACCTTCGTCGCAATGTCTCCGCGAACACCCAGAAAAAAAACACAAGCATCGTTTACGCGTACGCCGCCAAAGAGAGACCAGCTTGCGGCATGTGAGAACAGATGGCGGCAGTCGTCCTCGTCCCCACCTCCGCCGGATGGATTTGGCAAATACATGTTGATGGAGGTCGACCCGGAGCCTTCGACGAACTTCGTCTCACGTTGCCAGGTATGTGGAGGACCAGGAGGGCATCCAGGAAATGTACAGAAGTTAAAAGCTTTTATTGGCACCGGCAGCGGATCTGCGCGTGTGTGTTTACTCGGCTGCGGTAGTGTGCGCGCATTTGCATACATGGAAGTGGAAGGAAATCCCCAATGTTTATGGGGCGATAGCCTCAGACCGACCGGGGGACAGACAGTCTGACAGACCGAACGCACGCAGCAATATGTGTCAACGGAAGGTGATTGAGATTTGGGCAAAGAGTGCGAGAGAGTTGTGGAAATCGCAATGACTGAGTACTCAACGTGAATATGTCCACGGAGAGCGGTCGGCTCAGGGTAGTCGCCTTCATTTGATATCGTTTGATCGCTTACATCTGGCCACATCTCCCTCTTACTTATCTCTGCAAACCCTTAAGAGATTGGTTTTCGCTCGAAACCCCTTCTGATCTTTGGGGGAAATCAAGAGATGAACACGAATCATTTTGCCTGAGTGTACAAAGACGTAAATGTTTATGGCTTTTTATTATTATTATTTGATTATTTTTATTATTTATTATTATTTCTTAATTTTACTGCTTTCAAAATGCAAATGTTTTGGATTCTATGGCCAATAATGTATATTTAAGAATTGTGCTAAACATATGCATATTTCAGGTTTTCATCGTTCGATGCCAATTTGTATTCGTAACTTTTTACACACATTAATATGGCTGTATTATACACGTCTATATGAATAATAAGGTAGAATTATGTTTTTTTTTATTCAAAGAGTTGCATAAATATATACTCTTAGTTGGACTAATTTGATGAATCTTAAACATAAATACCGACTTTAAGAATTAAGTATAATTATAGAATAAAATTAAAGAAATTCATAAAATACATAAACGGAAAATCCTATTGGATTCTGTTTCATAATCTGGAAGTAAAAAAGGCACACATTGCCTTAGCCTATTACCAGTAAAACTATATTAGATCACTATAATAATGTCTTATACCCTAGAGATCCTCAACCGTTTGTAGACATATACATATGTTAGGAGTTAGGAGAAAATACAATCACCGCAATAAGACAATAACTTCAGATGCCACCCATGGTCATGGCTTCGGTTTGGACTAAGAACTCTGTACTGATCCGTTAGGGGGCGTCATTCGTCCTACTACTGCTCAAGATGACAACTCACGCTGACCGTCCACTCTGAACAAGCGGGCTTCCTCTGGAGTTGAAGTCTCCATCAGTGGGACAACATGCAATCGAGTCCACGCCCGGATGCGGGGGCCGATGTAAGCTCTAGGCAAGTGAAGTGCTTGGCGTTCCTAAGCGGCTCAATGTAATCCGCCTGCAAACAGATCCGTCCTTCGATTGTGCGCCACCAGTCTGGCGGCACTGATTGACGGGAACATCGGAGAATAAAGGAAGCGACAAAGTGGTTCTCGATGGCCGAGAGAGGGAAGCCGTTGGACTCTGGGCGCACAGGATGCTGAAGAGAAGGAGAAGAGAAGTAGTGAGATGAGGTAAGAAAGAAGAAAGGTCCAGAAAGAGAGGGAAAAAGAAGATAATGCTCAAGGGTTTCCTGAATTCAATGCATGTAGTTGTTTGTTTCGCAATTCTACAGCGAAGCAAGAGTAATTTTTCGTTCTACTTCTCGCTCTCATTCCTATCCAATCCTCGCCACCACGGCATCGTGATCGCGGGCTCCGGCGCAACTATTTTCAATATTCGTGCAACGAGGGCCCCGACGCCCCAGGGCCCAGAAGGCACATAAATTCCACAACAACAACAACAACCAGGAGGAAACCAAATTGGGGCGGAACTCAGAAACAGCAGGCAAATGAAAAGTTTGCAGTTGCAACACTCGAGAAACAAATTAATTTGAGAATCGGAGGAAAGGCGAGAGAGGGGGCGGGTGTAAAATGGGTGTGGCAATAAGAATAGAAATGGAAATCGAAATGGAATTTCATTTGGCCATTGTAGAAGTTATTATTATTGTTGTTTTTGTTATTATTCTTGTTGTTTTTATAAATAATGTTGTAATTGTTGTTATAACTGTTGTTATAATTATTGTTGGGAATGACTGTTTTTGTTTTAATAATTGATCTTGCGGCTTCGATGTTGCCAGCGTTCTGTATCTGTTTTTGAATTATTTCGCAATCAATTCAAGACTTTCCGCCGCGACTTTCGACAATTTCGGCTTTAATTGGTATTAAATGGCGAATTAATTGGACGTAATGAGTCCGAGTCCTGTCGCCCAGATGATTGTCAACCGCATGTCCTGTCGCCCTTATCTTGTCCGCCGTCCTGCTCTCGACGAGGCAGACTCGAGAGCGACGGAGGTGACCGCAACACGAAGGAAAGTCAGTTGCCGTTGGCCTCCGAAAGGATGCAGTCGGACACATGCTGCCATTGCAACTCCGAGAAGGACCTTCTCCCCCTCCTCCTCTTCCGCCCAGAACCATTCGGAAACCACCATCGCCCAGGATAAGTCCCTGTAAATAACTTCAAGGGGACCAAAAGATTTTAATCACATGAAATATGAACAATAATTGAATGGAGTATTTTAATGTGTAATAAAAACATTAACATTAATATTAAAACATTTGATATTTTTCTCGTAATGTGGTTATTTTTGGGTAATAAATGGAAAAAATTAAGCAATAAAAATTCAGAACTCGTGGCGAGTTAGTGAAAACGAAATAAAATTAATACTTTATTATTTTATATAATTATTTTGATTAAATATTATTAAAAATATGTGTAAATAATAAATTCAAGTAGAAATAAGTTGTTACTAAGTTTTAGTATTTACACAAGATGGCCCTTATAAGGAACACTATGCTCATAGGACAGTTGTCAACTAAAAATTGTTTTGCCTTAAATTAACCAAAATTGGAATCTAGTGATGATGATTTTGAACAACAACATATACAATAGGATATGGTTGTACTGAAAAGTGTAGCTTCGTCAGATTTTCGTAATGAAAAAGCATAAGCATCAATATATTAGATTACCGTTTTCCAAAGAAAAATGGACATAGTTAATTACTCAAAAACTGATAATCTCTCTGTAAATTGTGGCCAGAAGTCTAATTTTATTTGTTTGAAGTTCAAAAAGTGAATTGAACTTCAAAAGTCATTAATCGAAAGAATGCTTAAATTTTTTGTATATGCCAACTGCTCACACTACATCTCTCTTTTATGGGACACCTTATAAAACTAAAGTTAATAAATTTTTTTACATACAAATTTTAAAAATATTTTAGTAGTATTTGTTTCCGAAAGTAAGAAAAAAAGTTGCCAGGAAACCTTATGCACTAATGGGTTAAATACGCCTTGGCTTAAATCGCTAGCATCCACGGCTGCCTCCCCATAATTCGTGTACAAGGCAAAGTTTCAAAGTAACGCAATGATATGCGAGAAGCACAGATTACCAGATATGAAACTTGAAATATCGCTTGTATGTGGTTGTTAAAATGGTTTGATGGTGTGTGTGAAAAACACAAAATAGCGCCAGCGGAATTTTTTGGAACCTACATTTGTCGTCGAAAAGCGCCATCGGAATTTTTCGGAACCTACATTTGTCGTCGAAAAGCGCTTTATTATTCACCACTATTCACCTCCGCTGTCTGAAATTGCATCTCTTGTTCTTCTTGAGAAAGAATGTGAAAATTTTAAATTTTGGAAATCCTCCCTCCCTTACTTGTTAGAGCCTCAAGGCAATATACGCAATCTAGGCTATGCCCAAAAGCTATAGTTCAATTTACAATCAATTTGGATTTCCCAAATCAACATAATCACAAATTACATTTCTGTAATTTTTCCAAATTTTTGATGTTTGGTAAATCTAATTGAGATGAAAAACAGCTGATTTGTTTCACCAAAAGTTGACTTTTAGCGATGCCACTTTTTTATAAATAATTCACCTCAAAATGTTTCGGATTAGAGATTGAATATAATTTGCACTTACAAATGAGATATATATTTCAAATTACAAAAACAAATACAGATTATTGGCTTTACAGCACCCGAAGGGCAATAATTTGTGTTGTGCGTTTGTAATGCTTTACACCAATGAAAGATACTCTAATGCCGAAAGACAGTCTAATGCCGCATCCAAACGTCTGGGGTGAGAGTTTTTTCATTGCAAGTAATACTAGCATTACTCGCCGAGATGTGAAGGCCGTAAAGAAGAATTGATGTTCCCGAAACGGGAAGTGAACCCGACACTGTCGACTCGAAAGCAATGCATTTAGCCACCGATGATACCTCCACGTATTTTAAAGCATTTCATATCTGAGAATCTGTGACTTGCTCACTATTAGTGTGGCAGAGAAAGTGAACCAAATTCCAAATAATGTACTAATATACCCACATTTATCAACAAAAGATATGGCATTGCACTATATTTGATGTTTAAGAGGTGAACTCACGTACACAATCTGTGTATTCACCAATCGCATAAAAAAGAGATTTTTTTTGACGTTTAGCCTCAAATGTCAGAAGTTTCATATCTGGTAATCTGTGGCGAGAAGTATCTGTCTCTCCGTCTGTCTGTCGATCCTGGATGATCGTATTTAAATTCAGAGATTGCTGTCGGACTCCGAGAACTTTCGACGTTTGACTTCGGCCCCCGAGGCCCGATAGCGAAGAAGTTCCCAACCGAACGATACGGTGATTTACGAAATATTCAAATAATTCCAGATTAAATTAAATTCCGCAGCGAAACACTCTCTCTCACAAGGTAGACCTGACTCGATTGGCGACGTTTCTTTATGGCTCCCGAAGCCCCCGTTTAACGCTCGATTGGGGTTGGGTCGAAGAAATTAACGTCTTCTCCCATTAACTGTTATCAATTCCAAAGCCCTGGCACTTGGCCACCTTGTTGTAGACACCTCAGCCCTTCTCCTCGCCTGCAGGAGTTCATTTGAGAACCAACGCCTCCTCAGGTTCCAGACGCGACTCCGGTGAGACTGTGACTCAGCCACTCCATGACATTTATCTTCATGACGACAACTCCTCGGCCGGGTGAAATAAATTCAGCGCTCGTTGTGATGCAGGACGGAATGAGAGTTTTTTGCGAAATCACTCTCAAGAGCCGGACGCCTCGAAGTGATTTATTCACAAACGGCAATGAATGTCGCGAAAATGTAAAGAAAGCTAAAATTGAAGGAAGATGAAATAAAAACCCAATCGATTTGAGGATAAAACAAACTAACCCAAGTCAATACAATTGCAAATACTTCTATTTTCTTTTTTAAAAACCAATATTAAAATCGAAAATTAAATGATTTTTGTTCGAACACTTCTCGTTCTTCGCTCGGACATTTAACTGTGTAATCCCTCATTGTCCGGGGATTTGGGCAGGATTCAGACGGAAATTCTTGGTGAATCGTCGGCCACCGTTAGAAGAAACTGATGCTGACAAGTCCTCGAACAGTTGCATCGACACAGCTGCAGGTGCTTCTGATGAATTACTTGGAATTTGTTGTAGTTTTTGTTGTGGCATTATACAAATTGCATTGCATTAGTAGCCGTAAGCCGCTCATGCCTCCTCTTCCTGCGAAAGAGTCCACATCCTGCTCGTGAAGCGCACTTCCGGCGATCGAATAAATGCGCAGCACTCACCCACACAAACACACCTCTATCTACACACGTACATGGGCCCCATGTATATCTTGCTATCGGTCCGAGTCGTGGACATCCGTGTCCAGCGTCAGCGCCATGACAACGAGTGGGCTTCGAGAGCATTTCACATGGCATTTCATTTGAAAATAATTCAATCCGAGCATCTAGCCTTCCAAATCCATGCATGACATTTTCTACGTGGACACTAAAACACGGACAAACCTCGGTGTCCCGACCACCTGTCGCCCACCACGATTCTCACACAGCACAGAAACGGAGCAAAACCAGAACAACCCAGATGTGCTCGAAAGAAGAATCCAGAATACATTGATCGGCAATATAATGCAATTTATACATAAATAATAATGGATTTATGTATGTGCAGCCAATCGAAATAAATTCCAGCTCTTCAAATTACAGTGTTTTGTATTCAGCATTGCCAATGGTGTCGTGTCCTTGGGATTTATTGTTAACATCAAATGCTCGACCCTCGACTTCATAGAACTTCAAGTATATCGAGCTGTGGCCAACGTCCCCCCATCAAGGAAAAGGTTGTTCAAGGAACACCTCGGACTCTCCCTGATCAACCCACCTTCGCAACAACAACCCCGACCCCACCTCCTCATTATTTATTTCGTTTGCGATGTCAATAAAAAAAGGCTTCCTCAGAGGGTCTTAAATGTTGATGGCGCCTACTTTACGCCTCCCCCCTCCTCCATGCACTGGACACCGAAGGATGCTGCAGGCGATTACTGTGGCCTCAGGCTCATTCACTTCGTCCTCACACCGATGCTCGGAAGTGACGCCTTCGAGAGACACGAGGAGTCATTAAATTTAATTTATTTAATCATTACCATGTTGCTCCAGAGGAGTTCTTTCACTGCGGTTGCTGGTGTCAGCAGTGAATGGGATGGAATGAACCAAGTCGTTGGAAGACAGACTGACGGACGCAGGACTCGAACTCTTCTTCCAATAAATCTATTAAATTGCGTTCCGCCAGAGACGCACCCGCTTCACGCCCTTCGACTCTGACCCTCTAACCGCAAGCCATCCTCGTTCGGCGTGTTCCGGGGTCAATAAATAAAGTCGCATTTCCAATTAAGCAGAAATGGCCGACAGGGTGCTCGAGCCACGTAAATTAAGTGCGTACCGAACACAAGCGTTGCCTGCCCGACCCCAACTACCGAGGGCTAGCTCTCGACCAATTAACGTCTAATTGTTGTGAAGCTCTCTGATTTACGATCGGACCCTGTCGAAGGCACCAATCTATCAGCGGGAAATCCCCACGAATCCCAATCGGATTCCTCTCTCTCTCTGTCTTCTCAGAGTGGATTCTCTTGAACCCACTCTGAATAGACTTAGGACATATATTTCTTCACCTATTGATTCATGGTCGAACGTCTGGTCGTTTGGTCCTTGATCCTTGAAACAATCTCGCGGGAAGTTCTTTGTGCATGTCTTGTTATTAATTCAGGCCCTGCGGCTGCTGCAATGGTACTGACGAGAAATAACAGTTTCTGCAGCAGAACACCAAGAACTCGCTTGTTTGAGAAAGTCTCACTGGCCCGGAGAAGACTCGCTGTGTCCTGGTTCTGTTTTATGAGTGCTCTGTGGCCTAAAACGAGTTTGTGGTGTGCAGTTCGGCAATCATGGGGCAGGTTGATAACGACGAAGAGGGAAGGAACGGAAGAAAATGCAGTGGGAAATGAAATCATCGTTCTCGACTCTAGAAAGAATTGCTTAACCACTGTTAATAAGGGACCATATTTCTTCCACGACCCCCAAGTGCCAGCAGGATTTTCTCTTGCGGGAGTGGATATTAGATACGAAGATCACAAGGATATTAGCACCAGGCCCATTGAAGCCTGGAAGGATTCAAAAGACTGACGCAAAGCCGCGAAATCTCCGAATGGCTTCATCATTGTCGAACCCGAAGATTTATTTGCCGCGGTTTTCTGAGTGACATCGGAACTCATTCTTTTTCACACATGATACTTTTTGACTTTATTTTGTTTCAGTCGCGACGGTAAAATAAGAGTCTTTTGATCCCTGAAAGGTCGGGTAGATTTTACTCCGAACCTTGGAAAGAAGAGAGAAGATTCTTGTTGAGAAGATTCTTCGTAAGATGAGAGAAGTCAAGAAACCTCTTGACAGTTTGTGGAAAGTGGAACTACACCAGTTAAAGGTCGGAGGCGTCGGCGACGAGAAACTTCATCGACATCGCGCCATCGCTTCCGCAAAAGGACTAATATATGGCATTAATAGAATTTTCCGAACAATTTTCTTTGCTTTTATTGATGCCCAGGCCGTAACGTATTTACGAGTTGCCTAATGTTTCCGCACGACGTTGTTTCTGCGCCCAAGTGGTCATCAGCATGCAGTGCGTGACCCGGACAAGCCTGTCTGCCCACGCAACGAAGGCACAGGTTGATGGTGCCCTCGTTCCATCATCTCTTTCCTTAGACACCTTCTGTTTCTCTAGTCTACGAAAGGTACGACTTTAGTCGTATTGATACACATGTCTTAGTGTGGCTTTAAACACTGCTTCACCTCACCCATCTCAGCCGCCGCCTCGGTCCAATATGCACAGGATCCTCACAGAGAACATCCTCCGCTGGCCTTCACTTCGGGCCACCTGAAGGCGTTTGAACAAATGCCTCTGCGTGACTCTAATGCCCAGGGATGGCAGGTGGCTTCCGCGTTCTCAGCTGATGTCTCGGGGGCAGGGTTTATTCAAGGCCCATAAACTGGTAACAACCTCATAGAGATCCCCAATTTAATGATTCCGGGAGTTCTTAGAGAAATTGTAATGAACGGGAAATCGAATTTTGAGTTTAATTTGAATTATAGTCGGATACAAATTACTTAACAAGAGATCAATCAATTTGTGCTGAGTTTCATTATTGAATAGCAATATTTAGATTTATAATAATTCAATGATCAATGGAATTATATGCGACTCATCCCAGAAAGGAGGGGGGAAGGAATTGAAGAGAATTTTGAGAAATCCCACTATTTGTTTCTGGTCAGGGAGACCAGAACAGGACACTGAGGACGAAGATGCTACACTATTCCAAAGGGAAATTCTCAACTTGTTAATTAGATTCAACACGTTTCTACTGGTAGTCTTGGGAACAATTCGTCTAAAATATATTTAACTGCCCGTAATATCTTGCAGACGCGTCGGACACAAGAGTCGAGGAAATTAGAAATAATAACATTGTTGTATTTTCCCACCATCGTTTTTCTTTCTCATTCTCATCCCTCACCAAAAGAACCCATTGCATGCGGGTTTAGAGTAGTCACCTCTATCTCGTGTCCTCTCATTCTCGCTCACTATCACCCTCCCTCTCACTCTCCCTGGTGATGGCTCTGCCACGAACAAACATTGAAAGATATCATAACCATGGAAATCAACATTAAATGCAGAGGAGGACGCGAGGTTCAGCGAGGACCGATGGTTCTACTTTTTCTCCCGATGGGCGGGGCCACGCCTCGTTATTTATGAGTGTGTGTGTGGGAGGAGTGCGACGATGACCAAAGCCCCTCCTCGAGAGGCGCATAACTCGTCCTCGTCCTCAGGGTCAAAGGTCATTTCGTCTGATTGCCGACAACAACCACTCGATCCTGGTCGAGATCTGCCCCGCACCTTCAAACGCCCAATGGTGGGAGTCACCACTCGTTTGGACCAAAAGTAGGGTCTGAAGGGTGGTGGAGGACGAGGGGGATGAAGTCGGAGTGAGGTTGGTGCATAAATCGCGTTTATTTATTTACTACAATGTTGTTTCTTTCAATTAAGGCTGTGTGTTGTTCCGGTTGTTATTATTGTAATTGATGTTGTTGTTTCACTTGCTGTTGTTCTCATCGTTCTTGTTGTTACTGTTGTTGTTGCTATTGTAGTTATTATTATTGTTGTTGTATCTTATGACTCCCGCTTGGGCAAGCACCGTTCTCATTACAACCGATGCACAGTGGGGTATTTGGCCCTAAAAATGGGGAACAAGTCACCTGGCTATCGGAGGGGTCCCTTATTATTTTTTTCAGTTAGACTGACTCCAAATAAGTAAAAAATAACAATAATTTTATATACTTTGGAGGAATTTTATTTTTTTTTAATTAAATGAAATTTTATTCATATGAAAATTGGGTGACATTTGTTCAATTCAGTCATTTTCTTGGTGCCGCTTCCACCATAATATCTAAAATACTGTTTCCATCACTACCATGAGTCTTCTCATCCCTTAAAAAAAAAAAAAATAAATTACTCTCTGAGGCCCAGAAGAGCGCCGAGGAGTTTGAGACGAAGATCAGGTGAGTCAACATTATCCTTTGCTCGATGTCCTAAGGTTACTCATGTCCTTTCTTTCCCCCGATAGTCGCGCTCGGGAGAAGTACGAGAAGTAGGGAGAGTACGAGTACTGCAGAAGGAGAACGGGAACCTGCGCGAGCGCTGCCTCAAGCTAGAGGCCATCATCCGGCAGCAGCGCAAGGACTACTGTGTCAAGTGAGGTAGAGTGGTACAAATCGAGGAGACTCCCAGTAGAGTTATGCAAAAGTTTGCGAGGGTGACGTTTTATTCACCCTCTTCAAATAGTTGATTGCTTATTTCGATATTACATAGAGTTGAGATTCAAATGAGAAGCTCTGAAGCTCTGGGTTTTCATTGGGAAACCGTTTCATCAACCTGACTGGGGAAGCGGTTCATGAACCTCCAGGAGGAGAACGGTCGACGACTCTGGATTCATTCGAGTAGAAAAGCACGCATCGACCTCTGTGAAGGATGAGCTTCGCCATCTGCTCCGATCACCGCGAAGGACCTCCAGATCGAATTGATTTATAATGATTTATAATGGGCTCCTCCGTGACAGGTACCCAACATCCAAAGGTCATCGTCACAGAGTGGGACGGCAAACATTTGTTTTAAACTCCTTGGCTAAAGTGTGAATACGACTTGAATTAGTCCATAAAGTGGCGATGCCATAAATCTTCCGGCTGTGATGAAGTGGCCTCAATTGGGCTCAGCTCCATCGAAGGTTGATTAACAATGTGTTTGTGTGTGTATGCAACGAGGAGAAAAGTCAACAACAATTAGTTTGGTTGTGCAGAACCCTTTCATGGTAGTTGGGCCATGGTCCCAACCGGTTGGCCAGTTTGTTCGGGGAAGGAGCCGATGAGATCGAAAATCTCTCGAAAATTAGTGACAGCATCCTTTGGTCCCGGTTCCATTGATTGATGGTCCGGCCTAGTTGGCAATGGAACCATCCCATGCTCTGCCACACCCACCATCCCCCCACCTTCAGGCCGACCTTATTTATGTCGATTCTATTCATGGCCGAATAATGAGGAACGGATATTCAAATTTATCTCGAATCGCTTTTAAGTGCGGTTCCATTAGCCGGATGCGGCCTCCTGCTAGTTTTACAACTTCCTACCACACTACACTGTTGTTGTTGGGTTATCAAATGCTGCTCGATGGAAACTAATTGAAATAAATTGATTCATTGGTAGTTTAGAATTTTACGGACCAAGGGGGAGGAGTCATGACCCAGATGTAGTAGCATCGAGTTCCATCTGGGATCTCATCGAGATACTTTCTTGGAATAAATTATCGCAGGAGTTGTTTTAGAGTTTCCAGCACCCGACATGGGATTCAATTGGGCCGAATGGCGACGAGCAAGTGTAAAAATAAAGTCAATTCAGTCGTGTTTTGGCAACAATCGATGGTGCAGAAGGAAACACAAATATCAACAACCGGAGGCGAATCCAACGATCAACAGAGTGTGGCTACCGCGGACCCCGGTGCGACGACGCAACAGGAGGCAGGAGGTTTGACCTTGAACCTTGGATACTTCACACTCATTCCTTCCCTCAGCCGGATAGCGGTAGGAACAATAGCAACATGTCTTCAAGAACAAAATACAAACAATTGTCGAACAACCGTCCCCTCCCCTCGATGGAGAAGAGGACGACTTGGCCTTGGGACATCTGAATCTCATTCACTCATAAGGACATATGGGCAGATGGCTCACGCATACATTTAAAAGCATTAACATGAAAGGAATTGGCCCGGGTAATTGTTTTTATTGTTCTTGTCCACGGCAGCCGAAGGCTCTCCAATGTATGTACATATATTTATGGTCGAATATTGCTCCGCACATAAATTTGGAAGAGATAAATAACCGACTCGTCTTGTCTGTTCTTCCTTTCCGCCAGCTGGTGGAGCCAGAGAATGCAAATGAGGAATCGTGGTAGAGAGAGGGAGAGAGAAAGAAAGGTTGTCACTGGTTGTTATTAAACGTTGCTCTTAAACAATTTTCCCAGCGGACACGGCCCCCTCCTCATTGGAATAGAAATTAGCAACACCTGTTGCTGTTGAGAAGCGTCCGGTCTTTTATTTAATTGAATTTGTACCCTGTCGACCATTTATTGTTGCTGGCGACTTACGGCTGCAGACTGGCTGCAGGCGGTGTCGTCTCCGTTGCATCCCGTCGCAGGAGTCCGACGCCGCCGGCCGACAGATGAAGGAACTCGTGTAGCCGGAAGTTGTTCGTTTTGAAAAGTGACTTCCACTTCTCCACCTTCGCCGTCGTCCTCGGAGTCCTCAGAGTGCGCCCGGTATCTGCTGCCGGTTGACCATCGGCCCGGTGGACGACGCTGCTGGGAACGAGTGTTGAATTCTGTCCTCGGACTTTGATCTACTCATCGTTGTTCCGGAGTTGTCGGGTCAATTAAGGATATTGAAAGCGTCCTGTCCCATGGCGGAACACGAGACGGAGGACAGTCTAGCACGAGGTGGAGGCGTCCTTGGCAGGAAGTTGGCAATAACTATTCCGACCTCAACCCGTGCTTCGTACAGAGATAAAGTCATCAACATAAAACGCGAGATGCCGCTGCGGACCTCTGTCGAGCCGCCTAAATTATGACTTGATTTCGGCAAGTTTATGCCCCAATAAAATGTGCTCATATTCTTCTATTATGTTCTACAAGCGAGGCCCTAGATCGAGCGAAACCTTCGACCGGTCGGAGCGGGTTCTTCGCTTTTATGGGTCCTTTGTTTTCGGTGGCCGAGGAGTGGACATGGAAATTCAATTTACGACTCACGAGCTGCAAACACGCATAAACATAGACTAAAAATGGGATGAAATGGGAAAATGATGTCTTGGGGAGGGATCCAATCGACCATCCGTCATTCGGAGGACTATGAAGTGCCCAACAGTAGTGCTTTCATTTAATCCGAAGTAGTCCTTTATCGTCGTTCGTCTATTATTCCGGCGAAGCAAAATTAAATTCTTCGAGCTCCTGAAGTGGACCGCAAATTTAGAGAATCCGCGAGAGCCACCGCAATGAAGGATGCTTCACTGCAGAAATACTACAGATAGATCCCAAAATATTTATCCATCTCAAGATGATTTCTTGTCCTTCTCCTGGCAAGTTAAACGTTGACTCCTTCTGGCCGGCCGCGTTTTGCAAGTCGCCGCCAATCAAGGCCAATCGATGCAGCCGAAGACGATTCGCTTTATGGAGAAACCAGTGTTCTTCGTCGTCCAGACCCTTCTGAGTCCACGAGACCCTTCTGAGTCCACGAGACACGACCCAGTCGGCGTTCCAAAGTCATCCGAGCATTCGACGAAATGTAAACAAGCGACTCCGCAATTTGGGACTGTTTTCGGTTGGCTGCACTCGTGTCGTCCGGACGCAACGATGACCCCGGACAAAGAGTTGGCTTCTTGGCCGACCTCCAGGAGCCCTCCCTGAATTAACGAACCATTTAAATATCGGCCCAGAACGGATAAACCAAGAGAAATATTTAAACATGCAGCAAATTCTATGAAACCATTTGAAAATAAAGTCGCGGACCTGGTTTTGATTCTCCTCTGATCAAGAGGCTGAATTGTTTGTCTTCTACAGGCGTGCCATTTGTTTGTTCGCGGCTAGTTGGCAAACACATCAAATTCTACAACCGACTTTTAATATCAATTATGGAAATTATCGAACCGCTGTTTACTCGACTTGTGCATATTTTACCTGGCCCATTTCGGGTGCAGCCGATGACGAGCCGGGCAAATATTTACCGTTCGCGTGTAGTTGCGATATTTCCAAAATTTGGCCAAAATAATGGTCGTAAACTTTAATGTTCGCCACCATTTGATACCAGTCGCACCGTGGGGTTGGGCAACTCCAATTATTATTAAAGATAAGTGATGTGATGAAAATTCTCGCTGGAGTTTTATCACTATTTCGGTCGAAGAGAGCGATGGGAGGTATCCCAATGGGGCTTCTGGGAGAGAGCTGTAAAAATAAAAATTAAGGAGAAAACTTTTTAGCAACCTCCCACCCAACATCATGGAATGATGGGAGCCCTTCCTTTGGAGCAGAATCCACCACAGTCACCCGAATTCCCGCCCCACCGTGAGCCTTGATGGATGGCTTGCATTCGTCTGACTTAACTACAAATTATTCTACGCTGGTCAGCTCGGACTCATTTATATACGGCAGCCTCGTTTCGTATCTCAATTAATTAGACGAAATAATCCACGGTGTGAGGATGATAGATCGGTCCCCGTAACCATTGTCGTAGTTGTGGTCATTAGTGGCAGCATCCGAGGGCAGAACACCACATCCATGTCGCCTTTCCACAATGTCACATGTCAAATGGGACCTCGACCCATCAGTCGTCTCCCCCTCGGTCCCTCCACGTCTCGTCTCCGCCATCTCCAGAAATTTAAATTGTGTACCTCTCGAACTGCCTTCCGAAAGCCCTTGAAACGAATCCTTTGAAAGCACACGCCACACTTCCGGAAGGATCGGGCGGACGAATGAAGCGATTTTTGGAAATATGCCATGTTCTCCCCTCTATCCAACCTTACCCCGCCCGTGGTCCTGATCTCCGGTCGGGTCCTTTTTCGAGTGGAAGAAAACAGACTTTGGTCTGTATAAACAACTACGAGGGATGTGTGGCGAGGTGCCCAGGGCTGGCACATAAAACGGCGATCGAGACTGCCAGCGATTCCTCCAACCAAGCGCCGAGGTTACCAAAAATTCATTGTTTCCGGATGAGGTACCAATCACCAGAATATATGTGAACACATTTCCTAATCCACGAAACCTTTTCCGACGAAATACCTTCACATTTAGTTTATGGTTTAAAGGGCCAGCAGAAGGTATTTTAACCATAGGGGAATACCATCCAAATGTATTTCCTCCCTCTGCCTTACAACCTACTCCATTTATTCTTGCACCTCGAGTTGGCAAAACATCATAATTCGGCACAAATTGCGCTTGTAACGAGTGGAGCGGAAGTTCATTCTTGGAGCAGGAGCTCATTCTTAGAGCAGAAGAGCGCAAGGCCCAGAGGAATGAGGACGAGGGTAACAGGAACCCGAGTAATTTAAAGGAATTTTCGAATTGCTGAAAACGAACAGAAGGCCGCCAGCGCCGACCTTGCCTTAGAACTCCGTCGTCATGGCTGACACGAACACGCTTTATTAGGACGAATAATTGCCAATTAGATCTCGTTTAAATATGTAGGTGCCTCCGTGCCATCTCGCGGCCCCCTTATCCGGCCGCGAAATCCACAGGTGGCGATGTCGTAGTTGTTTTTGTTGCTTCCTTCGATTCGCACTCACTCAAGTTCAGAAATGGCTGAATGAAAGGATCAGAAATGTCTTCGAAGAGTAGTTGATAAGCAGCTATCTTTAGAAGTTAAGAAAGATACTGTCCTTCGCAAGAAGTGTCAATGGTCACCTATTTCGCTTCCAACTACTTACCATTCATAACAATGGACACGCTACTAGCACTCTTCCATAAAATAATGGGAAAGACCAGTTACGAGATCAAAAATAATAGACGAAAGCACCGACATTAGCAGTCAATTAGCAGTCATTTTTTGGATTAATTCTTGTGAAGGAATCTTCATCCCAGTTCATATGTGAGACGATTAAAACATACCTCTCAGAATTGAAAATTTCGGATAAGGGATAATACAGATAATGCCTCCATTATGAAAGGGGAATTAAACGGGGTTCTAAAACAGCTAAAGGAGAACAAATTAGTTTACGACCCCCTTCAAAAAAAATTCGTTGTGATTTCCCTCCCATTTGGGAGAAAATAGGGGTCAAAGTTCAAAATTGGGGCCGTCCCCAAATTAACAAATGTTATCCAATCAGGAACATATGGATATCAAACGAAAGGTAATTGTAAATTCTCTATAAAACTGATTTTAAAGATTTAAAAAAATGTTAACATACTTAGAAAAGACTTGGATCCCGAAAGTACTGGGGATCGCGTAGCCGGTGTTGGACACACTGTAGGATGTAAACCCCAAGCGCGGACGCAAAAGAGACTTAGATCCCGAAAGTACCATCGAATTTTGTAATTTATAGTTCATTTCAATACTAAAATATTGATTTTTATCATTAAAGTTTAAACTAACTGCTGTACGAAAACTTTAGTGGAACACTGTATATACAGTGGCGTCTAACCGGACAGAACTGTTTCAATCTTTCATTGCATCCACAGCCAACATATGTTATTTAACGATAATTTAATATGCAGTTAGTTAAAATGGTTCATTGACATATATTTAACACAAACTTTTCATTTAAATATAGATTTATATCATACTTTTTTAACCCTAGAAAGGTAATCATATTTTACACACGTTGTAGGTAATCTACGTCGAATCGACGTAGTCCAGTTTACAGTTACTCACAAAAGTAATCGGACAAACTAATTCCTTGCATCCTCCATGCATGCATTATTGTTATAAGTGAATGAATTTTTCGAAAGTATGATTTTTCAAGCGAATTGAATATTCATTATTAGACTTAAGTTAAAAAAGTTACTAAAAAACATTAATTTCTATGACATTTTTATTAAAAAGTAATATAAAGTACATTTTTAGTACCACAAAAGTGATCGGACAGAAGCATTATGGGCGCAGAATTTGTTACGATAGACATAATGTACACCTGATTCCATGAATTTCAATATTGGGTTGGAAACCCCTTGGACTCATTTATGGCTTTGAGCCTTTTTTGCATTGATTCCTCCAACTTTTGGCACAATTCCTGTGGAATACGGTTCCATTCGCAAATTAATGCACTTTTGAGGCTTTCTTTGGATGCAATGGTTCCTATTTTTTTCTGTTAGATAAGCCCACAGGTGCTCTATTGGTTTAATATCTGGACTCTGTGGGAGTATTTTGAGCATGAACGGTGTATTAAACACCAACCACAAGCGCATATCCCAGTCAGTGTGTTTGGGATCATTGTCTTGTTGAAAGAAATAGTCCTGTTCCAGTCCAATTCTTTCTGCGCTGGCATGCAATTTGGTTTTGAGGATATTGAAATATACCATTTTATTCATGATCCCTACAATAAACACCAAATTACCGATACCATATGCACTCATACAACCCCATACCATTACACCTCCTCCTCTGTGCCTTACTGTTGGTTTATATTTGCATGTTGAATTGGTTCCACGCATCTAAACAATTTACGTGCAACGGATCGTCCCACCCAGTCTTGGACAGCCAAATTTGCTGCATCAACATTTTCGCCATGACAATGCATGGCGCCAACCAGCACGCGGGATCGAAAAGCTCCGATATTTCGGACAGAACTTCTCGTTTCGTGAAGGTAGTTTGATCCTTCAATGGTTTGAATAGAAAATGTCAGACCGAGCGTTCCATCTGACACCGAGAGTCTTTGCATGACAGCTCTCGTCGAATTGGAGGAAATCTTCACACAGAAGGTGGTCTTTTGGAAGACCTTGGCGTTTAGAGTTGGAAATCCATTTGCTCATGGAAAAGCCAGCGGATACAAGTGCTGACGTGACTTCTTTCAACGCAATGACTGCCCCCTCGATGCTGTGACTGCCGATTAATTCATCGTCAACATACATGCAGCTGCGTAAAATGTCGCTGGCGATCGGATGGGACTGCGACACGTCGGTGGTAAGTTGGTACAGACAACGAATTGCTAGATACGGAGCACAATTCAGACCGAATGTGACCTTCTTCAATTCGTAATCGCGAATTGGATCGGAAGGCGAATCTCGGAACAGAATTCGCTGAAACGGAGTATGATGGGAATCAACGAGAATCTGTCGATACATCTTCTGGATGTACCCATTAGGGACAAAACGAAATAGACGCCACTTCAGGATTAAGTGCGTCAAATCGGACTGTAGCACTAAGCCCGTGTGAAGAATGTTATTCAGACTTATACAACGAAGACGCACTGAAGGCATTAAACACCACCCGTTAAGATCCATCCGAAAATGGTTTCCTGAGTAATCAGTGAGCTTTTTGGAGAGTGAGGGCTTCCAACATTTTAAAGTGAACAAAGATCCTGAAACTGGTCAACATACCAACACCGTAGAAAGCATACCAACACCGTGTGGCGCCACGACAAACCCTCTCTGTCTGAGTATTACAAAAAAAAAAACATTTTGAGGGATATTTGGCTAAATATATGTTTTTGAAAAATATAAATTAAACCGATTGTTCACGCCAAAAGCCTGTTCGTTTTTATACCCTACACCCTATGGGTAAGGGTATATTCATTTTGTCCTTCCGTTTGTAACGCATTAAAGGAGAGGTCGTAGGTATGGAAAAGTATATATATTCTTGATCAGCGTCACCTCCTGAATCGATTTAGCTATGTCCGTCTGTCTGTCTGTCTGTCTGTCTGTCTGTCTGTCTGTCGTCTGTCTGTCTGTGTGTCTGTCTGTGGAAATAGATTTTGTGAAAAAACGGTAAGAGATACTGACTTGAGATTTTGGATTTAGTATTTCTATATTAATAAGCTACTTGTATGTAAAAATGGGCGTAATCGGTCAACGGATACGCCCACCTCCCATATAAAGCAAAAGGTTTATATGGGATATCTGGTGAACTATGGTATATATCGAGATGAAATTTTGTGTGTGATCATGTTCCACTGATACGAGTTTAAAAGACAAAAATGGAAAACGTCGCCCATCGGACACGCCCACCTCCCATATAAAGCAAAAGGTTTATATGGGATATCTGGTGAACTATGGTATATATCGAGATGAAATTTTGTGTGTGATCATGTATCACCGATGCGAGTTTACAAGATAAAAATGGAAAACATCGTCCATCGGACACGCCCACCTCCCATATAAAGCAAAAGTTCAATATGGGATATATGGTAAACTATGGTATATATCGAGATAAAGTTTTTTTTTGTGGTCATGTTCCACTCATACGAGTTTACAAGTCAAAAATGGATAACATCGCCCTCCCATATAACGCAAAAGTTGAATATGGTATATATGATAAACCATGGTATATATAGAGATGAATTTTTGCGTCTGATCATGTACCACCAATACCAGTTTACATGCTAAAAATTGACAAGCTACAGCTCAGCTCAAAGGCTACTGGATATGGTAAACCATATAGACAGTTATTAGATTAAATATTGCTACTAAGAGTTCCCAAGAATCAAATGGAAAATATGCCATGTTCTCCCCTCTATCCAACCTTACCCCGCCCGTGGTCCTGATCTCCGGTCGGGTCCTTTTTCGAGTGGAAGAAAACAGACCTTGGTCTGTATAAACAACTACGAGGGATGTGTGACGAGGTGCCCAGGGCTGGCACATAAAACGGCGATCGAGACTGCCAGCGATTCCTCCAACCAAGCGCCGAGGTTACCAAAAATTCATTGTTTCCGGATGAGGTACCAATCACCAGAATATATGTGAACACATTTCCTAATCCACGAAACCTTTTCCGACGAAATACCTTCACATTTAGTTTATGGTTTAAAGGGCCAGCAGAAGGTATTTTAACCATAGGGGAATACCATCCAAATGTATTTCCTCCCTCTGCCTTACAACCTTCTCCATTTATTCTTGCACCTCGAGTAACGAGTAAGCGGAAGTTCATTCTTGGAGCAGGAGCTCATTCTTAGAGCAGAAGAGCGCAAGGCCCAGAGGAATGAGGACGAGGGTAGCAGTTATTTTTTGGATTAATTCTTGTGAAGGAATCTTCATCCCAGTTCATATGTGAGACGATTAAAACATACCTCTCAGAATTGAAAATTTCGGATAAGGGATAATACAGATAATGCCTCCATTATGAAAGGGGAATTAAACGGGGTTCTAAAACAGCTAAAGGAGAACAAATTAGTTTACGACCCCCTTCAAAAAAAATTCGTTGTGATTTCCCTCCCATTTGGGAGAAAATAGGGGTCAAAGTTCAAAATTGGGGCCGTCCCCAAATTAACAAATGTTATCCAATCAGGAACATATGGATATCAAACGAAAGGTAATTGTAAATTCTCTATAAAACTGATTTTAAAGATTTAAAAAAATGTTAACATACTTAGAAAAGACTTGGATCCCGAAAGTACTGGGGATCGCGTAGCCGGTGTTGGACACACTGTAGGATGTAAACCCCAAGCGCGGACGCAAAAGAGACTTAGATCCCGAAAGTACCATCGAATTTTGTAATTTATAGTTCATTTCAATACTAAAATATTGATTTTTATCATTAAAGTTTAAACTAACTGCTGTACGAAAACTTTAGTGGAACACTGTATATACAGTGGCGTCTAACCGGACAGAACTGTTTCAATCTTTCATTGCATCCACAGCCAACATATGTTATTTAACGATAATTTAATATGCAGTTAGTTAAAATGGTTCATTGACATATATTTAACACAAACTTTTCATTTAAATATAGATTTATATCATACTTTTTTAACCCTAGAAAGGTAATCATATTTTACACACGTTGTAGGTAATCTACGTCGAATCGACGTAGTCCAGTTTACAGTTACTCACAAAAGTAATCGGACAAACTAATTCCTTGCATCCTCCATGCATGCATTATTGTTATAAGTGAATGAATTTTTCGAAAGTATGATTTTTCAAGCGAATTGAATATTCATTATTAGACTTAAGTTAAAAAAGTTACTAAAAACATTAATTTCTATGACATTTTTATTAAAAAGTAATATAAAGTACATTTTTAGTACCACAAAAGTGATCGGACAGAAGCATTATGGGCGCAGAATTTGTTACGATAGACATAATGTACACCTGATTCCATGAATTTCAATATTGGGTTGGACTCATTTATGGCTTTGAGCCTTTTTTGCATTGATTCCTCCAACTTTTGGCACAATTCCTGTGGAATACGGTTCCATTCGCAAATTAATGCACTTTTGAGGCTTTTTTTGGATGCAATGGTTCCTATTTTTTTCTGTTAGATAAGCCCACAGGTGCTCTATTGGTTTAATATCTGGACTCTGTGGGAGTATTTTGAGCATGAACGGTGTATTAAACACCAACCACAAGCGCATATCCCAGTCAGTGTGTTTGGGATCATTGTCTTGTTGAAAGAAATAGTCCTGTTCCAGTCCAATTCTTTCTGCGCTGGCATGCAATTTGGTTTTGAGGATATTGAAATATACCATTTTATTCATGATCCCTACAATAAACACCAAATTACCGATACCATATGCACTCATACAACCCCATACCATTACACCTCCTCCTCTGTGCCTTACTGTTGGTTTATATTTGCATGTTGAATTGGTTCCACGCATCTAAACAATTTACGTGCAACGGATCGTCCCACCCAGTCTTGGACAGCCAAATTTGCTGCATCAACATTTTCGCCATGACAATGCATGGCGCCAACCAGCACGCGGGATCGAAAAGCTCCGATATTTCGGACAGAACTTCTCGTTTCGTGAAGGTAGTTTGATCCTTCAATGGTTTGAATAGAAAATGTCAGACCGAGCGTTCCATCTGACACCGAGAGTCTTTGCATGACAGCTCTCGTCGAATTGGAGGAAATCTTCACACAGAAGGTGGTCTTTTGGAAGACCTTGGCGTTTAGAGTTGGAAATCCATTTGCTCATGGAAAAGCCAGCGGATACAAGTGCTGACGTGACTTCTTTCAACGCAATGACTGCCCCCTCGATGCTGTGACTGCCGATTAATTCATCGTCAACATACATGCAGCTGCGTAAAATGTCGCTGGCGATCGGATGGGACTGCGACACGTCGGTGGTAAGTTGGTACAGACAACGAATTGCTAGATACGGAGCACAATTCAGACCGAATGTGACCTTCTTCAATTCGTAATCGCGAATTGGATCGGAAGGCGAATCTCGGAACAGAATTCGCTGAAACGGAGTATGATGGGAATCAACGAGAATCTGTCGATACATCTTCTGGATGTACCCATTAGGGACAAAACGAAATAGACGCCACTTCAGGATTAAGTGCGTCAAATCGGACTGTAGCACTAAGCCCGTGTGAAGAATGTTATTCAGACTTATACAACGAAGACGCACTGAAGGCATTAAACACCACCCGTTAAGATCCATCCGAAAATGGTTTCCTGAGTAATCAGTGAGCTTTTTGGAGAGTGAGGGCTTCCAACATTTTAAAGTGAACAAAGATCCTGAAACTGGTCAACATACCAACACCGTAGGAAAGCATACCAACACCGTGTGGCGCCACGACAAACCCTCTCTGTCTGAGTATTACAAAAAAAAAAACATTTTGAGGGATATTTGGCTAAATATATGTTTTTGAAAAATATAAATTAAACCGATTGTTCACGCCAAAAGCCTGTTCGTTTTTATACCCTACACCCTATGGGTAAGGGTATATTCATTTTGTCCTTCCGTTTGTAACGCATTGAAAGGAGAGGTCGTAGGTATGGAAAAGTATATATATTCTTGATCAGCGTCACCTCCTGAATCGATTTAGCTATGTCCGTCTGTCTGTCTGTCTATGTCTGTCTGTCTGTCTGTCTTCTGTCCGTCTGTCTGTCTGTGTGTCTGTCTGTGGAAATAGATTTTGTGAAAAAACGGTAAGAGATACTGACTTGAGATTTTGGATTTAGTATTTCTATATTAATAAGCTACTTGTATGTAAAAATGGGCGTAATCGGTCAACGGATACGCCCACCTCCCATATAAAGCAAAAGGTTTATATGGGATATCTGGTGAACTATGGTATATATCGAGATGAAATTTTGTGTGTGATCATGTTCCACTGATACGAGTTTAAAAGACAAAAATGGAAAACGTCGCCCATCGGACACGCCCACCTCCCATATAAAGCAAAAGGTTTATATGGGATATCTGGTGAACTATGGTATATATCGAGATGAAATTTTGTGTGTGATCATGTATCACCGATGCGAGTTTACAAGACAAAAATGGAAAACATCGTCCATCGGACACGCCCACCTCCCATATAAAGCAAAAGTTCAATATGGGATATATGGTAAACTATGGTATATATCGAGATAAAGTTTTTTTTTGTGGTCATGTTCCACTCATACGAGTTTACAAGTCAAAAATGGATAACATCGCCCTCCCATATAACGCAAAAGTTGAATATGGTATATATGATAAACCATGGTATATATAGAGATGAATTTTTGCGTCTGATCATGTACCACCAATACCAGTTTACATGCTAAAAATTGACAAGCTACAGCTCAGCTCAAAGGCTACTGGATATGGTAAACCATATAGACAGTTATTAGATTAAATATTGCTACTAAGAGTTCCCAAGAATCAAATGGAAAATATGCCATGTTCTCCCCTCTATCCAACCTTACCCCGCCCGTGGTCCTGATCTCCGGTCGGGTCCTTTTTCGAGTGGAAGAAAACAGACCTTGGTCTGTATAAACAACTACGAGGGATGTGTGACGAGGTGCCCAGGGCTGGCACATAAAACGGCGATCGAGACTGCCAGCGATTCCTCCAACCAAGCGCCGAGGTTACCAAAAATTCATTGTTTCCGGATGAGGTACCAATCACCAGAATATATGTGAACACATTTCCTAATCCACGAAACCTTTTCCGACGAAATACCTTCACATTTAGTTTATGGTTTAAAGGGCCAGCAGAAGGTATTTTAACCATAGGGGAATACCATCCAAATGTATTTCCTCCCTCTGCCTTACAACCTTCTCCATTTATTCTTGCACCTCGAGTAACGAGTAAGCGGAAGTTCATTCTTGGAGCAGGAGCTCATTCTTAGAGCAGAAGAGCGCAAGGCCCAGAGGAATGAGGACGAGGGTAGCAGTTATTTTGTGGATTAATTCTTGTGAAGGAATCTTCATCCCAGTTCATATGTGAGACGATTAAAACATACCTCTCAGAATTGAAAATTTCGGATAAGGGATAATACAGATAATGCCTCCATTATGAAAGGGGAATTAAACGGGGTTCTAAAACAGCTAAAGGAGAACAAATTAGTTTACGACCCCCTTCAAAAAAAATTCGTTGTGATTTCCCTCCCATTTGGGAGAAAATAGGGGTCAAAGTTCAAAATTGGGGCCGTCCCCAAATTAACAAATGTTATCCAATCAGGAACATATGGATATCAAACGAAAGGTAATTGTAAATTCTCTATAAAACTGATTTTAAAGATTTAAAAAAATGTTAACATACTTAGAAAAGACTTGGATCCCGAAAGTACTGGGGATCGCGTAGCCGGTGTTGGACACACTGTAGGATGTAAACCCCAAGCGCGGACGCAAAAGAGACTTAGATCCCGAAAGTACCATCGAATATTGTAATTTATAGTTCATTTCAATACTAAAATATTGATTTTTATCATTAAAGTTTAAACTAACTGCTGTACGAAAACTTTAGTGGAACACTGTATATACAGTGGCGTCTAACCGGACAGAACTGTTTCAATCTTTCATTGCATCCACAGCCAACATATGTTATTTAACGATAATTTAATATGCAGTTAGTTAAAATGGTTCATTGACATATATTTAACACAAACTTTTCATTTAAATATAGATTTATATCATACTTTTTTAACCCTAGAAAGGTAATCATATTTTACACACGTTGTAGGTAATCTACGTCGAATCGACGTAGTCCAGTTTACAGTTACTCACAAAAGTAATCGGACAAACTAATTCCTTGCATCCTCCATGCATGCATTATTGTTATAAGTGAATGAATTTTTCGAAAGTATGATTTTTCAAGCGAATTGAATATTCATTATTAGACTTAAGTTAAAAAAGTTACTAAAAAACATTAATTTCTATGACATTTTTATTAAAAAGTAATATAAAGTACATTTTTAGTACCACAAAAGTGATCGGACAGAAGCATTATGGGCGCAGAATTTGTTACGATAGACATAATGTACACCTGATTCCATGAATTTCAATATTGGGTTGGAAACCCCTTGGACTCATTTATGGCTTTGAGCCTTTTTTGCATTGATTCCTCCAACTTTTGGCACAATTCCTGTGGAATACGGTTCCATTCGCAAATTAATGCACTTTTGAGGCTTTCTTTGGATGCAATGGTTCCTATTTTTTTCTGTTAGATAAGCCCACAGGTGCTCTATTGGTTTAATATCTGGACTCTGTGGGAGTATTTTGAGCATGAACGGTGTATTAAACACCAACCACAAGCGCATATCCCAGTCAGTGTGTTTGGGATCATTGTCTTGTTGAAAGAAATAGTCCTGTTCCAGTCCAATTCTTTCTGCGCTGGCATGCAATTTGGTTTTGAGGATATTGAAATATACCATTTTATTCATGATTCCTACAATAAACACCAAATTACCGATACCATATGCACTCATACAACCCCATACCATTACACCTCCTCCTCTGTGCCTTACTGTTGGTTTATATTTGTATAATATAAAGTACATTTTTAGTACCACAAAAGTGATCGGACAGAAGCATTATGGGCGCAGAATTTGTTACGATAGACATAATGTACACCTGATTCCATGAATTTCAATATTGGGTTGGAAACCCCTTGGACTCATTTATGGCTTTGAGCCTTTTTTGCATTGATTCCTCCAACTTTTGGCACAATTCCTGTGGAATACGGTTCCATTCGCAAATTAATGCACTTTTGAGGCTTTTTTTGGATGCAATGGTTCCTATTTTTTTCTGTTAGATAAGCCCACAGGTGCTCTATTGGTTTAATATCTGGACTCTGTGGGAGTATTTTGAGCATGAACGGTGTATTAAACACCAACCACAAGCGCATATCCCAGTCAGTGTGTTTGGGATCATTGTCTTGTTGAAAGAAATAGTTCTGTTCCAGTCCAATTCTTTCTGCGCTGGCATGCAATTTGGTTTTGAGGATATTGAAATATACCATTTTATTCATGATTCCTACAATAAACACCAAATTACCGATACCATATGCACTCATACAACCCCATACCATTACACCTCCTCCTCTGTGCCTTACTGTTGGTTTATATTTGCATGTTGAATTGGTTCCACGCATCTAAACAATTTACGTGCAACGGATCGTCCCACCCAGTCTTGGACAGCCAAATTTGCTGCATCAACATTTTCGCCATGACAATGCATGGCGCCAACCAGCACGCGGGATCGAAAAGCTCCGATATTTCGGACAGAACTTCTCGTTTTGTGAAGGTAGTTTGATCCTTCAATGGTTTGAATAGAAAATGTCAGACCGAGCGTTCCATCTGACACCGAGAGTCTTTGCATGACAGCTCTCGTCGAATTGGAGGAAATCTTGTGACGCCCAAATTTGTTGACCCAAATTTGGGGCACACATAATGTCCCTTCCCCTTATGGTATTGCTAGATTTAAGTTATAATGAATTGTTAATAATTAGTTTGTAGTATACATAGATTAGTTAGTAATTACGCGAGAAATCAAACGCACCACTGGGTGCATTTGACGAACTTTCGATCTTCGATTTCGGGTTCGAAGATCGAGAATTCACGAGGAAAGCCGAAAGCCGAGGGCAGCTACACCCACGCGCGGTCTAACGCGGTCTCTTCTTTTGCTGACCGCCGTGGACACCAGATCGACCGAGGTAAATCAAATATTCTAACTCTGTGCGCACGGGAAAGCGGTTTTCGCTGGCCGAAATCCGGGCGCCGAATTCGAAAGGGGAATTCGACGCTAGGATTTCACGCACAATGTAAGCGCAATCCAGGGACGCCGACTAAATCTCGCTTAGTCCGTCCGATAGAAAGACATCGCATCGTGACACTCTGCGGCGGTCACCGCTTCGACGGGGACGTCACGCACAACCAGCGGCCACCCGACTTCGGGACAGCAAAAATTGTTGGTGTCGAAGTCGTCGCTAATATTCGCGCCGTCGTCACTAGCGCAGTTTTCCTCAAGCGACGTCATATCCCTTCGGCTTGCGACGGTTCCCGCAATCACAGCGAACGTCTCTCCCTTCTCTCGGCGTACCAACAATAGCAATCGTGCTCTCGACGGTGCACTCTCACCCAACAACAATAGCAGAGTCTTCAACCAGGGTCTTCAACAGCGATCATCGCGACGTGGACAACAACAGCGGCGGTGGAATCGCACGGAACCCAGCAACAACGACAGCGGAGAACGAACACAACGTGGGACAACAACAACAGCGGCAAAGGCGAGTGAGCGAACGCAACGCGTGACAACCACAACGGCGACGGAGAGCACAGCGAAGGCGAGAGAACGAGACAACGCGGGACGACCACAGCGGCAGCGGAGAGCACAGGGAAGGCAAGCGAGCGCACCGGAGGACAATAGCATAGTATTGATTAGGTAGTGATACAGTGGAAAAAATAAAAGCGAACTACGAAATCAAACCCAACACTAGCGTTTCCTTAATCAAATAAATTTTGGAACGGACCCTGGGCAACGGCGAGCGTGGCCCAGGAATTGAATCGTTACATGGCGCCCGAGCAGGGACGCTAGTGTTGGAAAACGCCGCGAATGATAAAAACTAGAAAGATCAGAAACTCCGCGCGAGTGAGAAGAAAAGAAAAGTATAAAATAAAGATAACTAAAGCGTCGCGTGTGAAAATCAATCCGTGTAAATTCAAGGTAAACAATCAAAGTGCTAACAAACGGATTTGCGCCAATTTGAGTAACGCGAAATTCGGTGCCGCGGTTTAACACAATAGTGTCGCGAGTGTACCGAATTTCGCTGCCGCGGATAAACTCTAGTTGCGCGAGTCGCCAGATTCCGGTGCCGCGGACAAACAGCTGTGACGCGAGTGCCGCGCTATAAAACAATGTTGAATGTATCGTGGGTCTACTCCCTCCGCCGGGAGGACCTGATTAAATACGCCATCGAGTTCGAACTCGAAGCGACGGGAACGGTGGAAGAACTGCGGAAACAGTTGACCACGTTCATCGCGGATCAAGGAGCGGACGCCGACGTCACGCGCCGACTCCTCGAGTTGCAGGAGCTACACCGTCGTGCTCCGTCACCAGGCCCTTCGAAAGGGAGTGCTCGCCCACCTACCGCGTCCGGGGACGTCCTAAAATATAAGGTCCTCGGGAACACGTCGTACCCCGAACCGACACAAGACACGTTCACCATTTTCTCGGCCAACTCCTCGCCATCTCGCCACACAGCCACGTATGCCGGCGCCATCGACCTAGTGCGCAAGTGGTCGGTTCGGTACGACGGAGGCAAGGACCCTCTCGCTTTCATGGATAGGCTCGAAGAGTTGTCCGACGTATACGGCCTCGACCCGGACCACCTTCCTCGAACTATGCCTGTATTGCTACGAGGTCGCGCACTCACTTGGTTCCGCAACAACAACAACCACTGGGAAACGTGGACCAGATTCAAGGAGGACTTCACCCACTTCTTCCTCCCTGCACGATTTCTGGAGCGCCTAGATGACGAGGTCCGTCAACGAGTTCAACGGTCGATGGAGCCGTTTACGGATTTTGTGCTCGCCATGCAGGGGATGATGCGTTATCTCCCCTACGATGCAGGTCAGAAGCTGGAGAGGATCTACACAAACTGCCACCCCGACTATAAATGGTATGTCCGCCGTCGAGATTTTGCCACTCTCAAGGAGTTAATAAGCCTGGCAAAAGATCTCGAAGAAATTCGGAAGCGTGCTTCCGAGTTACCCCATCGTGGTTCGAATCAATCTTCGAGGAACACAAAATCAAATCCCACAATAGATGGACGACAGATTCGTGTCACCAAACGATCCCCGCGTCGCACCCCGAACTTCTCGACGACACTGGAGGGAAAAGTTCGTTGTAGTCGAACTACACACGTGAACCTGCCCCATAAGATGGAAACATCAATTGAAAAGCCCATATTAATATCTTTCCCATTTCAGCACAAGCAAGCCAGTCATCATATGAAAGAAGGGACACCAGTCAACAATCCGAACCAAAAACAATACTCGGCGACAGCGATAAAACGACGCTGCCGAGGAATCACCCCCCTCGCCGCCCAGTTCCGAAGTCGAAGAGCACGGCCAAATGACGCTAACGAAGCCAGCCCCCGTCGGTCCTTACAAGGCGACGCCACCGAGGAACGACACACCTCGTCATCGAGCTCTAATGACGAAAGCCGACGGACACGACCCAACCCCCACAAGATATCGACCACCACTGTCATCGCCAAAATCGAGGCCGATTCGGTAACCAGCGGAAAACGCATCGTCGGCCCCGACACCACAACCAAAGGACCCAGCAGCCGTAACTCCAGCGTCAGGGTAGTCGAGGCGAACTTCGCGGATCTCCCCCTACGCAGCATCGCCGCCATCCGGCGCGTGGTCGCCGGGGAGCTGAAAGACATGTACGTCGGACAGATCCTGCGGTTTCGGAGGTGGGTTCACAATCGCCAGTTCCGGTTCCAGCTGGTGGAAGTAGGCCGGCTGACGGTCACCGCGGGAGCCCCTGGGTCGCGACGTCGCCGGAGGGCCCCCGGAAGTAGGGGGGAGGTGTGACGCCCAAATTTGTTGGGGCACACATAATGTCCCTTCCCCTTATGGTATTGCTAGATTTAAGTTATAATGAATTGTTAATAATTAGTTTGTAGTATACATAGATTAGTTAGTAATTACGCGAGAAATCAAACGCACCACTGGGTGCATTTGACGAACTTTCGATCTTCGATTTCGGGTTCGAAGATCGAGAATTCACGAGGAAAGCCGAAAGCCGAGGCAGCTACACCCACGCGCGGTCTAACGCGGTCTCTTCTTTTGCTGACCGCCGTGGACACCAGATCGACCGAGGTAAATCAAATATTCTAACTCTGTGCGCACGGGAAAGCGGTTTTCGCTGGCCGAAATCCGGGCGCCGAATTCGAAAGGGGAATTCGACGCTAGGATTTCACGCACAATGTAAGCGCAATCCAGGGACGCCGACTAAATCTCGCTTAGTCCGTCCGATAGAAAGACATCGCATCGTGACACTCTGCGGCGGTCACCGCTTCGACGGGGACGTCACGCACAACCAGCGGCCACCCGACTTCGGGACAGCAAAAATTGTTGGTGTCGAAGTCGTCGCTAATATTCGCGCCGTCGTCACTAGCGCAGTTTTCCTCAAGCGACGTCATATCCCTTCGGCTTGCGACGGTTCCCGCAATCACAGCGAACGTCTCTCCCTTCTCTCGGCGTACCAACAATAGCAATCGTGCTCTCGACGGTGCACTCTCACCCAACAACAATAGCAGAGTCTTCAACCAGGGTCTTCAACAGCGATCATCGCGACGTGGACAACAACAGCGGCGGTGGAATCGCACGGAACCCAGCAACAACGACAGCGGAGAACGAACACAACGTGGGACAACAACAACAGCGGCAAAGGCGAGTGAGCGAACGCAACGCGTGACAACCACAACGGCGACGGAGAGCACAGCGAAGGCGAGAGAACGAGACAACGCGGGACGACCACAGCGGCAGCGGAGAGCACAGGGAAGGCAAGCGAGCGCACCGGAGGACAATAGCATAGTATTGATTAGGTAGTGATACAGTGGAAAAAATAAAAGCGAACTACGAAATCAAACCCAACACTAGCGTTTCCTTAATCAAATAAATTTTGGAACGGACCCTGGGCAACGGCGAGCGTGGCCCAGGAATTGAATCGTTACAATCTTCACACAGAAGGTGGTCTTTTGGAAGACCTTGGCGTTTAGAGTTGGAAATCCATTTTCTCATGGAAAAGCCAGCGGATACAAGTGCTGACGTGACTTCTTTCAACGCAATGACTGCCCCCTCGATGCTGTGACTGCCGATTAATTCATCGTCAACATACATGCAGCTGCGTAAAATGTCGCTGGCGATCGGATGGGACTGCGACACGTCGGTGGTAAGTTGGTACAGACAACGAATTGCTAGATACGGAGCACAATTCAGACCGAATGTGACCTTCTTCAATTCGTAATCGCGAATTGGATCGGAAGGCGAATCTCGGAACAGAATTCGCTGAAACGGAGTATGATGGGAATCAACGAGAATCTGTCGATACATCTTCTGGATGTACCCATTAGGGACAAAACGAAATAGACGCCACTTCAGGATTAAGTGCGTCAAATCGGACTGTAGCACTAAGCCCGTGTGAAGAATGTTATTCAGACTTATACAACGAAGACGCACTGAAGGCGTTAAACACCACCCGTTAAGATCCATCCGAAAATGGTTTCCTGAGTAATCAGTGAGCTTTTTGGAGAGTGAGGGCTTCCAACATTTTAAAGTGAACAAAGATCCTGAAACTGGTCAACATACCAACACCGTGGAAAGCATACCAACACCGTGTGGCGCCACGACAAACCCTCTCTGTCTGAGTATTACAAAAAAAAAAACATTTTGAGGGATATTTGGCTAAATATATGTTTTTGAAAAATATAAATTAAACCGATTGTTCACGCCAAAAGCCTGTTCGTTTTTATACCCTACACCCTATGGGTAAGGGTATATTCATTTTGTCCTTCCGTTTGTAACGCATTAAAGGAGAGGTCGTAGGTATGGAAAAGTATATATATTCTTGATCAGCGTCACCTCCTGAATCGATTATGTCCGTCTGTCTGTCTGTCTGTCTGTCCGTCTGTCTGTCTGTCTGTGTGTCTGTCTGTGGAAATAGATTTTGTGAAAAAACGGTAAGAGATACTGACTTGATTTTGAGATTTTGGATTTAGTATTTCTATATTAATAAGCTACTTGTATGTAAAAATGGGCGCAATCGGTCAACGGATACGCCCACCTCCCATATAAAGCAAAAGGTTTATATGGGATATCTGGTGAACTATGGTATATATCGAGATGAAATTTTGTGTGTGATCATGTATCACCGATGCGAGTTTACAAGACAAAAATGGAAAACATCGCCCATCGGACACGCCCACCTCCCATATAAAGCAAAAGTTCAATATGGGATATATGGTAAACTATGGTATATATCGAGATAAAGTTTTTTTTTGTGGTCATGTTCCACTCATACGAGTTTACAAGTCAAAAATGGATAACATCGCCCTCCCATATAACGCAAAAGTTGAATATGGTATATATGATAAACCATGGTATATATAGAGATGAATTTTTGCGTCTGATCATGTACCACCGATACCAGTTTACATGCTAAAAATTGACAAGCTACAGCTCAGCTCAAAAGCTACTAGATATGGTAAACCATATAGACAGTTATTAGATTAAATATTGCTACTAAGAGTTCCCAAGAATCAAATGGAAAATATCTCTTATAGGACACGAGCACCTTCCATACAAAATCGTAGATCTACAAGAAATCCCACTACTTTATGGATGTTATTAGCTGATGAAAGGTGGGAGTTAATGCAAGAAGAAAGAGACCACATCCAACTGAACCTTCATGGACGCCCATAAAAAATTGATTATATCCTTTCAATATAAACGTAATGAGCAGGTGACGATTGAGAGAATACAATCCCTGCTGACGGGATCACAATCCACAAAAGTCAGTGAGCTACATATTTCCAAATGGCTGTTCATCTTCAAAGTGGAATCAGTCACGCGGCACTATATGTTGCTTATAGTTGCGCTGCAAGTACTTCTGGACTTTATATTGTTGAAAATTTCTACCCTCCCAAGTCTGTTGTTGAATCAGATTTTGTCTGCATTGAAATGAACATCTAAAATAGGAAAAGTAACTAAAGGCGCATTATGATTTTATGGCACACAAAAAATCATCGACTCAATTATTCTTCCATAAATTGCAGAGCTTTAATGCGCACTGGCACAATGCTGCAAACACCAGAACTACTTCGTTTTGTAGAAACAAGGGCCTCTATAAGATTCCTAACTTCACTCTTATTCATAGATTAGACAATCGACACAAAAAAGGGTATAATCGTGTTTGGAATACGAATATAGCTTCAAATATATAATTTCTCTTTGAAAGAGGCCACAGTTGTGAAAATCGCACGATGGAGTTAATAGCATTGAAGTGTAATCATGCATTTTCACTAATTATTGATAGAAATTCACTGTTTTTCCTTTAATAAACGTTGTAAGCAGGATGTAGGGTATGTAAACTTCGGCCTGGCCGAAGTTAACAGATTTTGCCTGGGTGGACCAGGCGCTAGTTTATTTATTATTATTGTTTGAAAATACTGTGGCCCGCTTAGCCGGTGTTGAACTATAGGATGTATACCCAAAACGAGGCCGAAGACCGCAACGCATAAAGAGACTTCAATCTATAGTATTGTATAGTATTCGAAACATACATTTATATTGTCCCTTTTCGTCCCCTTAGCGAGAATCCATCTTGCCTCCGGGTTCGAGAAATCCCTCGTCTTCTTACTCATGATAGAGTCTCGCGTAATTCCAAGCATCTTGTGTAGTGGTATACTATTCATCCTATCTTCACCGTAAAGTTGACTTCCTAGGGTAGCAAGACGCTTGCTTGCTAGGGCTGGACAACTGCACACTGCCGCAGTTTCTGAGATCTGTAGACATATTCTACAGACATCATCATCCGCGACATTCATTTTGTGTAGGTGGTACCTAAAGTTGCCATGTCCCGTTACCAGGGCAGTTAACTAACCAAGCGTTCCTCGTCTCAGACGCAGAATTTTAGCTGGTTATGCATTGTTATGGATTCTTAAGAGAAGCTTTTGTCTGTCTATAGGTGGTGAGGTTTGACCATCTTTTACAATGTTCTAACTGCACCCATCTGTCTGGGATGTTTTGTTCTGGTCCGCAGAAATCCATGTTAGATCCCTTGTTTGCCAAGTTGTCCGCAATTACATTCTGCTCAATACCAATGTGTCCTTTAACCCACATGAGTGTTAAATCGTTTTTCAACACATTCTAATACGAGGCTGCTATATTTGTCTGTTTCATTCGCTTAATCACTGATTGGTTATCCAAGGCTATAAGGATTACTTTCCTTCCACCTTGGACTTAATTAGGTGGTCCAGAACATGAATCACACCAATCATTTCTGATTGGTATACCGACACATATCATATAATCCTAGCTCTTTCGAGTAGACTCCAGCCCCAGCTATGGAGCATGCGATGAAGATTCCAATAGCGCGTTTGCATCCCATTGAAGAAGTGCTGCCAAGATTTTGTCTAGTGCGCAAACGTACGTATTGCGCTTTCCACTCCTTCAAACCAACACTCCGTTTGTCGACCTCAGATATCAATTGGTATCTTGATTCCCAAGGTTCTGCAGACCTTGTGGTACCTGGAAATTGCACTTCCATCAGCGACTCTAGTGATCCTTCCAATGTATCAGGTATGGACCCTTTCCTTTTTTCGGATAAGTCCTAATTATGATACGGGATCTTTAGAGATCATCTTCTGTATCCTGGATACTTCCGATGTCGTTTCTATGCTTGAGCACAAATCTCTCCACGGTTCCGCGTCTCCGCATTAAATGTGGCCATGCGAGTCCCCTTCTTCATGGTTTCTAGTTCTCTATGCTACCAGTGAGTCGAATCACCTTCTTCCACTATCGTCGGGGAACACGCACGTTCGAAAGCTTTGATCATGCAGGAATTTATAGTTCCCACCTGCTCATCGATTTCAACCGTATTCTCTAGTCTACACCTTGGAGTTACAGCTATTAACTCCTCTAGCACTTCTGCGTATTTAGCACTGTCCGTGTTCTTCGGAATTCTAATTATCTTCTTGCTGCGTTTGAGCGTTTTGCCATATAGGACATAGTCAAATCATTCATAACTTTGCAGTCCTCTAGCCTATCTAGCAATTTGCTACTGTATAGAGTTATATCAAACACTTCCTTCATTGGGTTTGATCCTCTATTTGCAATAAGAAGATTTTGTTTCTCTACAAATTCGAGTAAAGCCTCTCCTCTGCGGTTGTCGTCGGTGCTGCCCCACAATGTATTGAGTGAGTTGGCATCGCATCCGATTGCTAATCCTATATTCTTACCTTTACAGTATTCCACTAGATTTTCCACATCTTTCGATGGAGGAGGATCAGAGGAGTCGGAAGGGAGATACGCGGATGCTACTATGAAGGCGCCTGCACCATCCCCTATTCGCACGACTGTGAAATCAGGGGAGCTATAGTGTGGCATGAATGTGCGCGTGCAGGGCACATTCTTGCCTTCTGCTTCTGTATGAAACGTATTGGCCGTTTTTAGCGAGAGACCTTTAATTCTGCTTGATAGAATCCAAGGCTCTTGCAACAATGCTATGTCCAGTTTTTCATACACAAAGCGCTTTGTCATTAGCGCAGACGCTGCTCTACTGAGTTTTTCCTTTTCCAATCTAAAAAATACTCTGTTAGGTTTTTACAAATTATTAACACTATATTAACTAAAGTATAACATATTATACACCATCTTAGAGGAAATTGAACGAACGATATATATAAAATACTAGCGCACCAAAAATACTGGTCCACCCATTTGCGATAGCTCAAAAACTCGCGAAGTAAGCATTGAAAGGCTCCTGATTCTCGGTTTTTTTTTTACATTTTTCGGATTATGTCAACTTTTATTTCAATGGACATTCGACGTGGCCGGTTACAGATGATTTCACTGTGGTTAAAGTTATTAAAATGTCGAATTGGTTAAAAATTTCATCCTGCTGTCAAAATTTCATCATGAAGATCTGACAAACGGTTTGGTCTATTCGGAACTAAATTTTTTCAGTTTTGAAACTAGTATTTTGTATGATATATGATATATATGATATATGATATATGCTGTATGGGGTTATTTTTGGATTGTTTTTTTGAGGGAGTGGGTAAGGGTATATTCATTTTGTCCTACCGTTTGTAACGCATTAAAGGAGAGGTTGTAGGTATGGAAAAGTATATATATTCTTGATCAGCGTCACCTCCTGAATTTATTTAGCTATGTCCGTCTGTCTGTCTGTCTGTGTGACTGTCTGTAGAAATAGACTTTCTGAAGAAACGGTAAGAGATACTGACTTGAAATTGTGGATTTAGTATTTCCATATTAATAAGCATGTAAGCATGTTGCTTGTAGTAGCGCAGTAAGTACTTTTGGACTTTATATTGTTGGAAATTTCAACCCTCCCAAGTCTTTTGTTGAATCAGATTGTGTCTCCATTGAAATGAACATCTGAAATCAGAAAAGCAACTAAAGGCACATTATGATTTTATGGGATACAAAAAATCATCGATTCAATTTTTCTTCCATTAATTGCAGAGCTTTAATGCGCACTTCCAAGATATTACCAATGGCACAATGCTTGAAACGTCAGACCTACTTCGTTTTGTTGAAACATGAGCCCTTTCAACAGAAAACTATAATATTCCTAACTTCACTCTGATTCATAGTTTAGACAGTTATAAAGACAATCGACGCAAAAAAGGGTATAATGGTTTTTGGAAAACGAATATATCTTGTGAAAATCGCACGATGGAGTTAATAGCATTGAAGTGTAATGACGCATTTTCAATAATTTTTGATAGAAATTCACTGTTTTTCCTTTAATAAACGTTGTATGCAGGGTGTAGGGTATGTAAACTTCGGCCTGGCCGAATTTAACGGTTTATAAATGGGTGGACCAGGCAAACCGGAGGAGCGAAGCGACCCCGGTGCGCTAGTTTTGTTCATAAAATTGTTATTTGAAACACTAAAAAAATATATGTAAAAAGTGCTTTTTGAAAAAAATGCAGTATGTCAAAGTAAAATGGTTCAAAATTACGACTTGTTTTGAGAGCGGCAAACAAATTCGGATTGCGATTTAAAAGTGTTCGCAAAGGAACCACTTCCTCTTAGTATAGTCTTCTCTTTAAGTATGAATGAGCCATTCCAAAACGCAATTTTAAAAAAGTAATTCTACTCGAGGCGATGGTCTCTGCTCCAATCTGAGATCCGCTCCACATAAGTTGGGCCGCAGATTTATCGCCCCACCCAGGTTAGCAGGAAGAACTTAATTAAACCAGGACTCGTTCACGCGCCAGTCGAAGTAAGACATTTTCCCCAGCTGGTGGAAATACTCACACACATATGCACTGCGAGGACTCGTCGCGGCCATCCAGCGCTGCCCAGCTCCGAAGAAACTTTTATTTAATTGTCTCGTATATTTCAAATTTATGGCCTTATCTCGTCGACAAATGCCTAGACGAGGGGCCTCCTTCTGAAGGAGGGAGGGAGATGGATCGAGATACCTCTGACTCTGGCACCAGGAACTAGAAACTAGCTGCGGGAACTTTATTATTTGCTCTGCGAACGCATGACACTTGTGGAATTGGCTCTCCTTCCATCAGAGGATTAACTTTCCTTGATTTATGGAGTTCATGGCGAACATGAGTTCATGCAAAAACTTCAGGCACAACTTCTTCCAAATGTCGTCTTCTCTTTGCCGTTGGCTTGTTCAGAACATCGTGATAAATGGCTCGGATTTACATATGTGCCATATCTACGTGTGATTGCGCCTGCAACGAGGTCTGAAGCGGTCGCCCCTCCTTCCGCCGTCTGCCTGGGTCCTTTGAGGTGAGCTGCATCCGTCCGACGTTTGTCACTGGATGTCACTCCAGGACCCTCGAAGGGAGTAGGTGCCAAGCGACTTTAATGGGGAGACAATGTCCTTGCACAACTCCCCAATGAGGAGCGAGGAGGAGGAGGATCGTCAAAGGATCCAAACGCTCTAAAGTGACTGCCACAAAGAGAAGAAGAAACAAAACTAATGGAGTCGACTGGATCCGCACGAAAGTGGTCTAAAACGCCAGCAATAAAAAATGATTTCATCCTCTCACTTAGCAATGATTGACTCCACCGAAACCAGGCCGCACAATCCCAAAAGGACTGCTAATGAACATTGAGATGACGACGGGCGGGCAATAATGAGCAGCTCTGAAATCGGCAAATAAATCACCGAACGACCGAATGAATGAGTGAATGAAATAAAAGCATTTATCACCGCAAACAAAATAAATGAACGAGCATATGATAAAACTCCATATTTTCTGATCCCGTCCGAAGTCAATGCGATTTCGTGCAATTAATCGTCGGTTGGGAGAAAACATTCATTATTTGCTTTTAATTATCGCCAAAGTTCTCCACGAGTGCAGTGATCAAATCTTCCCGATATGCGCAATTAATCAAATTCTTTGCGTGGCATGGCTCCCCATACTCGTCCCCGTCTAGACCAAGTTATTGATTTGCATTTCTTTCCTCTTGCAGTTCAACGGAATCTGGGCGCTACCCAACTTCGTATGTGATTTCTACATAGCCATGGATGTGATATGCTCCACTTCATCGATATTTAATCTAGTCGCAATATCAATAGACAGATGAGTCCGAACTATTGTCTAGCACACAATTGTCACTATTTCCAATCAATAATTTGCATTAAGAAGTCATTCAAATAAATACAATAATAATAATCCCCGAACACCGCCCAGGCATGGGTTCCACGCGATCACATGACCGCGATAAAGGATGGCGTTCGATAGCGCAAAAACCGAGCCATCGACAATGAAGTCGTCCATTGGACGACGTGATCCACTCGCGAGCCGAGTATTGGAATCGCAGAAGCAACCGTTGCTCTTCGAGTAGGCCAGTGGGCGGGGCTGGCGGATCCCATTAAAAACGGTTCGGAGCGTAATTTAATAAGTCAGATGAAATGGAGAAAACGCGTCGTCCGACGCTCCCAACTAACGTCTCGGTGGAAAATATTGTTTCGAAAAAATCGCTGTTCATTCGCACTCGAGCTTCGTGTGGGGGGAGTGAGGGAGTGGCCGCGGGTCGGCGGGGGTTCCCGGGATATGGTTGCGAAAGCCCACGTTTTTAATTTACTTAATTTCATATATTTTAATTTCATCTGGCATTTTCATCTGGTTTGGAACTCTGGGAAGCCGAGGTCGGAGATCCGCGAGCTCCATTTGAGAGCGCAAATCTAATTTGTACTTCACTCTGCTCTCTCTCCATCTCTCTCGCTCAATCTCTCTTGCTTGCTCTGTCTGTCACCGGGAGGCGAGGCTGATTTTCTAAAAATATTCCATATGCCGGGGGGATTCACGAACCCTGCAGCGATGAGTAATCAATCAAAATTTAATTAAATCCTCAGAATTCGTTTCAAATGTAAATAAAACGACGCCTCCTCCTCCCCCTAAACACGCTCTTGCCGTTATTCATTATTTTAATCACGGATTTCACCTTTATTTCCGAGCTTTTGCCGCTATCCCTCGTCGTCCCCCATTCAGTCCATGGGCCCGTGGTTACGCCCAGCATGCGGGACCCTTGTCGTTGAAAAATTCCTTCACGACCCTCACACGCTCCGAACCCATTTCGAGCGGCCCATTGAGGACCCCACGTACCTGTGTCGGCGCTCTGAGAGCTGTCATCCGCAAACTTTCCGTTGAACGTCTAACAACGCATAATTATACGCGAGACCCTCGACCAAGAGGCGATGCAGGTCGATATGGAAAAGGGGGCGGGGCGCGTGGACGGTGTTTGTTAAATTGCTGAATGTCGCGTTCATGCGAAACCATCGGACGGAACAAATAAAGAACTGACCCCGTCATTGTTGGGCTCTGGGACTATTTTCATAACAATTTTCCTTTTTCATTTTATTTGATCATTCTATTCACACGCCGCTGTTGCAGAGACAGCATGATTCGCATACGGCTCTCACATCACTTTAAGGCAATGAAATCGTGTAATTCCCATCGGAAAATGGATCTTTATTGCGGAAAATGGAAAAATGGTGGACTATAATCAATAATGGACCCGCCCACAAATTCTGAAAATGACATTCTTTGGAACACATTCGAACGAGTTTGTTGAAATTTGGTATGTGGATCTAAATGGCGGATAATTGAAAAAAGGACGAACTACAATTAATAATGGACCCGCCCACTGCCACGCCCACAAATTTTCGATACGAGATGGTGTGGAACTCATTCAACCAAATTTTTTGAAATTTTTTTGAATCCAAATGGAAAAATGGTGGACTATAATAAGTAATGGACCCGCCCACTTCAACGCCCACAAATTTGGAAAATGACCGTGGAACCGTTTTTGTTGAAATTTGGTATGTGGATCTTCATTGCGGAAAATGGAAAAATGGCGAACTACAGTTAATAATGGATCTTCCCACTAATTTTGAAAATGGCATGGTTTGGAACCCGTCACCGATTTTTTTGAAATTTGGTATGTGGATCTTTATTGTGAAAAATGTAAAAATAGTGGACTATAATCAGTAATGGACCCGCCCACTTCAACGCCCACAAATTTTGAAAATGACTTGGTGTGGAACCCATTCAACTAATTTTTTTGAAATTGGGTATGTGGATCCTAATGTCGGATAATTGGAAAATGTCGAACTACAAATAATAATGGTCCCGGGCACAACCACGCCCACAAATGTTGAAAATGACTTGGTGTGGAACCCGTTCAACCGTTTTTGTTGAAATTTGGTATGTGGATCTTAATTGCGGAAAATGGAAAAATGGCGAACTACAATTATAAATGGACCCGCCCACTGCCTACACATTTTTAATAGTGTGGGAAAAAAATGTGAGATGAGATGTGTAACCGACCAAGTATATTTTTTTTTCTTGATTTTCGATTTTTACAGCGATTTGTAACTGTCTTGATTTCAGATGGATCAAATTCATTACCAGACCCCATTATTTTTTTAATTAGGTGATTTTTTAAAATTTTTGAAAAAAATTCTATATATTATCATGTCACTCTTGCATATTAGAAATATTAAAAGATTCGATTGCGATCGTCTGCCCAGCGCACGGAGGTGACGGAAACTGTTCACTCAATTATAGCATTCTATGGACTTATTACTTCCGGAGCAAGTTGAAGGGTTTCTATTCTATAGAGGAGATAGAAGATAACTTTATCGTTGAATAGTGTGGAAGTCGCCCACAGAGAAGGAATTCAACGTAGGGAAAAAGAAAAAATTAAAAAACTTATCACAACTAATTCTAGTGTACTCTAATGATTATTGTAATACCATGAGCCATCGACCAACTCACCATCGAGAGGGGAGCGAAGTTCAATCCAACGACATGTTGATGGTATGGTTTTTAACTTTTGTATTCGCTTCTCGGGGGTCTTAATTGGGATTGTCTGTGGTGCTAATAATTGGTTTATATGTTTATATGGAAATATGTTTCATAAAGTAGTTCTGCAAATCCTATTACGGAAACCACTTGGATTGATATTATAATCAATGAATAGGTTTCGATATGGAAAACATCGGAGGGAAACGGTTTCCAGATATCGGACGTCGAATAAATTTAACAATATAAAGCAAAGATTACTCATACTTTGATTGTGCGAATAATATTACATTATTAGTATTCTAAAGCCTCTTAAACAAAATCACCTTCCCTCGATTGCTTTCCGTTGGTGGTCGATATTTTTAATTGAAGCAATGGAGAAGGATCACCACCACTCCCTCAATAACTCTGTCCTAGTAGTCTATGGAACGCATAAACTCTAATCGGTTTATGGGTGGTCTTTAAGTGGCTCCGTGTATTTTAGTGTTCTCAGTCGAACGACAGCTTCGGACGAACCGATGGCGAATCGAGTCCGCACCAACCGACCTTGGTGTCCAGTGAACGGCGTAACGGTGGCCACACGGCCGAGGACTCGCAGAAGCGGGAGCCCACTCTCAGGTAAGGACTAGACCCCAACCTGCTCGACAGCCTCCGGCGATCTCCTTAATCGCTAGATCCGCTAATGACCCTCCACCTGCCATCGACACTCAATCTGAATCTGACCAATTTTTTGCTCTGTCCACGTCCAGGAGGCCATGACGCTGGCGCGCAACGACTCCACGCTGTCGGCCACATCAAAGAGATCCTCGCGCAAGAACAAGATGTATGTCTCCTTGTTCATCGGAAAGGTATCGTGACCGAAGATTATATTGGACTCTTGCTATTAAAGTTTCAACCCACATATAGTGTAAGAATTAACTATTTAGGTGGATATTTCAGAGAAGAGAATAATTGAACACAGTAGACTGAAGGTGTATTGCTTTTAGTTATATGATATTGTAATACTTCAGTCAATCTTGCAACAGTAGATAGATAAAAACAGTGCTCAAGAGCCCAGGCTACAGAAGGCGAAAAACTTTTCTAGACTTTGCGCAAACTTTTGCATGAGGATTAGATTCATCGAGTTGAGTGCACCACCCAGATGATAAGCCAGGAATGCGTCGTTATCTGCTCCGCAGAAAGGCTATTTGAGACTGGACTCAGGCCCCGTCATCCGGCCCCCCGCCCAGAAGTGAATAATGAGTTCGCATTAAATTCCATGATTTTTGAACAACCGACGCGGGCAACAACTTTAAAAATTTTACAATAAATCGAGTATCTCCGAGAAGCTCCTCTGGTCTGAGCCGTCTTCCTGCTCCTGCTCTGCGTGCCCTTGCAATTGTGATTTTATTAAGTTTTAGCTTTTAATTACCTAGGATTTAATTATGTTGAAATAAATTGAATTATTTATATTGAATTACTCATCTGATAAACACTGTACAATATTGAATCGAACATTGCTGAGTTTCAAATGTCAAATAATTTGTTCTAGCGTATTTCTAAGTTTTTTATTCTGAATAAATCTTCCTTCTTTGTGCAAACTTAAACAGATATAGACGCGTTTTAATTTCCCCGCTTTTATTACAATTACAACAGATTACATCAGCAATAAATTTCAAACTGAACACGATGCAACTGCACGATCTCCGCAGGACGGACCCATCAACCATCCGCCTCCCTTAAACTCTAGCTGCTTCCTGTATCCCATTGAGAGCGTCTTGGACTCGTCGCTTGCAGGAATTGTGTGTTTAGTCAAATCACTTCCTCCGCCTTGCGAACCACGTCTCGACTGTACAGATGCCAAGAAAGGAAATGAGAAAAGTTTCTCGGTGCGAGGGGCGACTGCAGTTGACGGGTTCAGCTCAACTCAACTCTGGAGTCCAGGTTGGAGGATTGGATGCCTTCGCCTCCACCTTAGTCGCCTTGCTCGGTGTGTTTCTCCAGCAGCTCCTCCATCGACATTGTCTCCACTTCTTGTCTCTGGGGCTGGGATCAGAAGACAGGGAAATAAGTAATCGTTCATTAAAAATATCAGAACTCAACAATGCGTCGTCCATCGACCGGAAGACAGAATTGAATTGTAGCAGAGCCAGAGCGAACGGAGCGAAAGGGGAGAGAGAAGAAAGAGAGAGAGATATCGATAACGCTCCCTGGAGAAAGGACGGAAAGTGTCTTCGAGAAACAACGAACACAATACTATGCAAAATGTGTTGACACACGGTGAGTGCATTCAAGAAATCAATTCGCCCAGAGCGACGTTTCAAGTGGAAATCGAGAACGTCGCCCACCTCCGGATGCTGTGATTGTCTTTGGGTGGAAGAGAACAGTGAAATCCCCTACTTTAAGCCAACCATTTCATTCGTTTAAAAACCATAGAAGGTTGGATGATTGTGATCATCACTTAAAGAAAGGAAACAGCTCCAAATCATCCACACAACACCCTCACACCTTGGTGTCCTCATCTTTACCACAATTTTTATTTTATAAGGACTTTGACTTAGGGGATGCAAACCCTGTACAACTCGTTCTTTCTGAAGGTTTGGCGTTTTCCGTGATTTGAGTTGCAATTAACACCGGTCCAGGAGGACCCCAATCCCTGTCATCCGCCCACCCGTTCGTTAATTAACCGAGGAGGGGGGTCGCCTAACACACCTCAAGGGTCCTCTTGTGCCGAGGAAGGGGTCCGAGGACTCGCCTCTCATCGGGGTCGAGGAAGCAGTTGCTTTGACTTATGTCAGTCAGGATGAATCGCCTCGGATACATGAAATATGATTTCCCCTGATTCATTAATTTGAGCTCAAATACCATTGTTGTAATTGTTATTTCTGCCTTTGTTGTTGCTGTGGTTGATGTTAATGTTGTTGTTGTTACTGAGATTATCGTCAATGTTGTTGTTGGATAACAAAAGCAGGATTCGCTCCTGCTTTTGAAGGGTGGCCAAAGTACAAAGAGCCCGAACATGTGTCGGAAGTAGTGATGGTCAATGTTTTTTATCCACCATTAAGTTATTTAAAATTAGATTAATACCGAGTATTGACATTTTTGTAAATACCGGGTATTTGAAATTGGGTATATAACGAGAATTTAAATTGCTTAAATTAAAAAATTGGGTAAAAATGTTTTTAAATGCCCAAACATTGGGTATTCAAATTCTTTGTATGAAGCAGTAATTGATCAATTGTTAAAAAATATAAAATTATATTTGAACAAAGTTTATAATTTGATTCACATTTCTCATATTCCTTACAATGTGAGAAAAATCGCAACGACGCGGCAACGACGGACTGTCATCGTTCGCCATTTCAGCCTCCTTTCCTTTACATATACCATCACACAGTGCACACACTCACACATGAAGGGCTGAAAAAGTAACCCATTTGCACGAAATCACATACACGGCGAAGCATGATATTATTTATTGCTTCAAAGAAATGTTTTATTGCAACAATAATGGCATCCACATCGGCAGTAACAGTAACAAAAACCACTACATCAACAACAAAAACAGGGGAAACATCCATTCATATTTTCATCACCATTGCAAAATCACGGCCGGAGTCGACCACGTCGGAAGACGTCGGGAGGAGGACGAGAGCTCCATGGTGTACATGTGTGGGGACTCCAACCAAGGAGCCAGTGTTTTCAATTTCGCCGTACTCCATAACAATCATTCATCCCATAAAAATCAAAGATCTCCAAATAAAAAACCAATACAAACCTATAACAATATTCGTAAAACATTAGCCTCTAACACGAATTTTAATTACTACATTTATGTAATGATGGTTTTCAATTTTATACGGAAATAATTCAATACAATGGACTGTTTTAACTGCACTTATCGGCGATATTTGGCCACAATAATAACACATTTCGCTTCGGTAGGATTCGCTTAATTTGAAACCGGAAACCTCACACACATTTTGGAAATAGTTTAAACCAACATGGATGCTAATGGATGTATATTTCAGTGGTCACAAGCCATAACCGCCTAAGTCTGTTTTTCCAAGTTTTCAGGAGAGCAGTTTAAAGTTTCAAATCATCACTGAAAGTCGAGAGTTGTTTTTTACTGTTTAAATTTTTTACAGAACATAAAGAAATATGTTCTTTTATTTATTTTCAAAAAAAAATTGATCTTCATATCTATATTTTGGAGATATTATGGAAAAATAACACTTAGGCTCTTATGACTTGTTAAACGAAAAAAAGTCAAAAAGTTTGAGTTAGGTTATTATTCCTCAAGAAAAAAAAAAACTTGGAGTGTGCTTAAATTAACTTAAATCGTTATTTTTTAAAAATCAGAAAAGTTAAAAAAATCTGCCGGCAACATTTTTAATAATTTGTAAAGACATGATGAAATTTCATTTCCACTACGTCGGGAAATGGCTTCGTGCCACATAAAATATTTTCCAATATTGGTTTCAAGGTCATGGACTGTTAAATTAAATGTCCAAAGTTGTCTTTTATAGAAGCTTATAGAGTTTCTAAGAAAAGGTGTTGGTAAACATTGTTGTAAATCAAAGGCAAAACACTTCATTGAGTTCGATATCAATGAATCCTTTTTATCGTTTCGTTTTGACTCATAAGCCATTTCAGCTTTATCTAAATGCTTTGTTTTTTGTTCAATTAATTCACATTTTTCTTCATTAGATTGAGCGATTTTTAATTTTGCAATATAACTTTCGCAGGTACTACAAGTGTCTATTTTTGGTTTTTAAAATTTAAGACCCATAGTCTGGAATATCTGTGAGTATTTACTGAGGCTTACTGGATTTTCGACCTTCAATTTGTAAAGGCGATGCATGGATGATAGATTCAGGCTGGCAGGCAAATATTTCTGACTCGTAACACGTCGGCTGTAGTGGCTCTCATAAGCAGGGAAACTTAAAATGTGTTCTTTAACTTCTTCTTCTACCGTAATATCTATCTTATTGGTGGGTATATTTATTCCAAGAAGATTTTTGAATTGAAGTGACGGGCAACACATTTTTTTACGAATAGTCGATTTGATAAAGCTATCTGTTTCATCAAAACATTGTGCTATCTGTTTCATCAAAACATTGTGCAAAATGTTTTTTGCATACATTTATAATATTACCGTCAATTTGCAAAGAATATTTCATAGAGTTCTCACGATTTCTCTTTCGTTTTACAACATTATGAAGAGTATCACACTTTTTTTCCCCAACGGCTATCAATGACCCGATGTAGAGAATTCTTTGATCATAACTACCTAAAGACCAGTATTGCTTAAATAAAGATTCAATTTGCTCAATTCCAACTCTTTCATGGCGTTTGCTTCTACAAATATCAAATGACTTACAAGCTCTAGTCCTTATAGTGTTCCCAGAACGTTTCCACATATCTGTCTGTATTACTTTTGTTCTTAATACGTTCTCCCTGTTTCTTCGGCAATTCCACAATTTTTGCAGCTCTATGAGACATTTTACATATATTTTTTTAGTTATCACAAATCAATTACCACTTCACCACACAACTGTCCGCAATGGCCTAACTCAATTTAATGACTCTCTTTTGAAAAATTTTCTCAAATCAAAATTTCGACATAAAAACCTACGTCTACTTAGATCACTGTCTTGAGATAGCATTTTCAAAATTGCAACTCTTAGTTTAGAATAAGAGCCTAACTCAATTTAAGCGTTTTAAAAATAGAGAATGTAATTTTGAATAACAGCTTAACTCAATTTAGGAAACTCAAATATTTCCTTTATTTTGTGGAATAACGACTTAAGTCCACTTAGGCAATAATGGAAAACTAATCCTTTTAATTGTTGAAATCGTAAATTGAGATAGGCGGTTATTCCAAACTAAAATAGGAGAATAAGAAAAGACTTAACTTGAGTTAGGAAATCAAAATCAAAAAATTATGAGTTAGGCTGTTATTCCAAAAGAATCATTTAAAAAATTAACATAAGCTGTTAGGTTTTTGGTGAATAATTGCCATACTAAAAAAGATACAAAGATGAAAATTTTATAGCAAATAGATTAAGACACGCTGAACACGATGGCACTAAAAACTCAATTTTGTCCTAACTCGAGTTAGGCGGTTATGGTTTGTAATGTACGATTTCAATCAAAGTCACATATCAGAAGAAAAACAAAAAAAAATTTGGTCCGAAAACTTTTTTGACCCACTGTTACATTTATTCTGTTTGCTTCACTGTAACATTCGTCCAAAACAGAAGTGCACAGAACGAAATCAATCGGTTCGATTTTGTCGCATCTTTATCCGCAACAGTAAACTGTTTTTATGCATGCAAAATTAGGCGTAAACACCCAACAACAACAACACTACACATTAGTTGTTTACGCAAATAAAATTGTTGGTACAATAACAAAATTGAGCCCCATAAGAAACGCATTGTCCCAAAAATCATAGCGAGGAGTTCTGAGCTGATTTCAGAATATGATCAGTCTCTTTAATTTTGGACCGTCGTGGTGATCAGTTCACATGATCAATCGCCCCCTTGAAGAAAACCGTCGTGATCGTTGCTAATTAGCTGACAAAAGTACAGCCTCGCAGAAAAGTTCGAATTTAAATCGTTAATATAACTTAAATCAAATGAAAAAGTTAGTTAATCTTAGCTTAATTGGCTAAAAGTAACATCCGAATAAATACTATTCGAAGGCACTTTGTGCATCCATTGATTTTGTGTCCCTTTTTGGAAACGGAAAAATTTCAAATTCCGACTGCTGCAGCCTCTTGAAAAAGCCGAGCAGACACCAAATTTCTTCATTCTACCAGAACATCTTGCGATTGCCAACCTCCAACGACCATCATCATCAAATTCATTGAGCAGAAAGTTTTCGACAAAAATCGGCGTTAAAAACGACGCAAAGAGAGGATTTCGCTAATCAGTTGATTAAGTCCAACCTCAAAAAACTAAAAATTTCAATGTGTAAATTTCTCATCGCAAACAAATTGTAGATAAATGTAAAAATCATTAAAACCAAAAGAGAGACAAAAAAATTGCCAGTTTTTTGTGAAAAATCTATTTTTTAAAAAAAAAAAAAAAAGAGAAAATTTTAATTTAAATTTTTTTTTCAAAAAAAAAAAAAAAAGAAAAAAAGGATACAGATTATATATACATTGCTCTATAAATTCTAAAAAGTTATAATATTGCACCTATTTTGCACCTATATAAAATTATATCTAAAAATTTGAGATATATAAAAGATGAAATAATTAAAAATCGAAAAAGTGTTAAAAATCAGTAAAAAGTCTATAGATATTGCACGGCCTGAGATAAATAAATAAAAAAAAACAAAAATCAAAAAAACAATAAAAAAAAAGTGTTTAACCTATATTAATTCAAATATTTTCATATAAATCATATTGCACCTATCCCATATCATAATCAATTTTAATTCAGAAAAAAACAAAAAAACCAAATCTTCAGCAGCAGAGAAAGGCCTTTCGACGCAGCAGAGCAGCAGATAAAATTTTGGTAAAATTTTAAAGAACATACGTAAGTGAAAATTTTTCTTGTATTCACTTAAAAAAAAAATTGATCATGATAACTTAAACTTAAAACAAAAGTATCTTCTTTTGGGTTGAGGTTTGTTCGAAGTCTCTTCTAACGTCTGCTTTCGTTTTCGTAAAGAGAACTCTGTGCGAATCAGAGACTTGAGATTCTTAGATCAAATTCTCATTCAAAAGAGGAAAAAATGTAGTTTTAAGTTTAAACAAAACAAGAAAGAAAGAAAAAAAAAAAAGATCATGCAATTATTTCCTTATTTAAATATTTGAATTAACGATCAGTTCTAGAAAATTTCAAGGACATTTTTAAAATATATCTACTTCTTTAAAAACACTTATTTTATCCTGTTTAAATGATTTGAAACCAAAAAAAAAAATAATTAAAAAAAAAAAAAATTTAGTGTCATATTAAGACTAGTTCTTTGATTGTGCATTGCAACAGATCCCTTCGCGAAAATATCTATATTCTTTTTTTTTTGATTTAGTCAATTAAACCAAAAAATGAACTATAATGAACTAATTATAATTAATAATTAAAAATTTATCCTTAAAAATACTTACATAAATACTTAAATAGATACGTAAATAAATAAAAAAAAAAAAAATTATGAAACGAATGTATACGTAAATATCATACAATATCTTCTTAAATTTAATTTTTTTGTTATCATAACACAAAAACCAAATTCTTGATTTCTCAAGTCATAAATAATTTAAAAATTATTTTTGGTATTTCAATTTAAAATCCATGGAAGCATTGAATTCTCTCATAAAAGAACCCTGTATAGTATTAAGATGAGTAAATAAAATTTATATTTTTTATAACAATTTAAACAAAAAAATGAATTACTGATTTAGTCATTTTCGAGGTCTAAGATAGATGGTCAAGGATTTTTGGGAGTTTTGTATCAATTTAATATCGCCAACAAAACTCAAGGATGGGCGGGTATTGAAAACGGCGAAGGACATTTCCATCAGTGTCCGGCATTGTCTTTAGTCGTCGTTGGTTGCACATAAAACCATAGATTGGTTAGTTGATCCTGTTTTTTTTTGTTTTTATTTTCTAGCACGTGATTATTAATTGTGCACGAGGTTCGCGGATAGTGCAAAGACCCCTCCTATTTCTCCCGAATGGCTAGCAAAGGCAAACCAGCACGTGCGCCCGTGCTTTCTCGCGATCCAAACCGAGAAGAGAATCCATCCGATTTCCACCTGTGTTAGAGTACCGAAAGTGAGATACTTTCATCTCTACGATTCTTCTTCATTATGTTTATCTATCTGGTTATCTATATTTTCTTGTCAACGAAGAAATTATACACAGATACCTAAACAAGAATCCTGTACGTTACAGGTTTGTGGCCACAGATTTGTATATGAAGCATGCTTTGTACCCGAGTTTATGAATTGAATCCCCGAGGAAAGTGATCACAGTGTCCTCGTCGTCCTCGCTGCTGTGGATCCGCAATCCTGCGGTACATTTTGACAAAATTAAAATTTATCCCCACTCAGCGGAAACCGCTACGGGCTTCTCGGACTCTCTTGGCTCCCTTTGTTTAGCTCACGTTTTATTGCCACACTGCACGAAGGAACATAAATAAAATCAGTCACAACATCTCCCAGACAAACACCAGAGGCCTCATTCATCACGGAGCGGGACCGGACTCAACCCGTTCGGCCCGACCCCGATTCGATTCGACCCGGAGGCACCGGGAAGTCTCGGAGTGAGTAAATACTCTTTGGACACCGATAAATATGTGACTCTCGGCGTCTTCGTCAACCATCACCACAAACACCAACACTAACTCTATCACTAGCGCAAACACAACCCAGCCGGCAAACATCAGGAGTGTCGACGGGTGGACAAAGACTTTTCGTCATCACGTACCGTCGCTTCCTCGGCACATATTAATTTCTCCGGAACAGTCGCGTCCAGTCGGAACAGTCGCGTCCGACTTCTAGCCGGGACCGAGGGGTGGGGCCTGAGGTGGCGAAATGTAGACTAATCTGTTTAATTTGGAGCTTCACTTGCAGCCGTCACGAGATCTGGATCCTTTCCGCTCGGCTTCTCTGTGCCAAGACAGATCTGGCTCTACACGAGCGCCAACTTCCATCCTGTGCAAAATAATTAAATTACTCGGGCGTATCTGGAACAGGGGTTTCCATGGCGAGGCGAGGAGAAGTCCTTTCGTGGGGCGTGTGTGACCCGAACGAAGCCGGAGTCCGACTCTCAGGCGAGTCGCAATTCAAAGGACATGTTCGAACTTTGGAGCTGTCAGGACCATTTATGGGCCGAGATTAGAGGTGATCTGATCGGGTGCGACTCCTCGAGGGGATTCGATACGAATGCAATTTGCACTTTCCGATTTATTAAATTATCTTTCGAGCGAGATAGTGAGGTTGAGAATGTGGTGTGTGTTTGAGGTGAGGATGAGGTAGTGTGAGGACGAAGTGGGGTCTGTTGGATCGAGTGCGTGGAAAAGCAATTATCGCATTTTATTTGGTTTCCGTTTCAGCAGTGAAATCCTCGGAGTAAGCGTTCGAGCAGATTAACCCTAGGATGGGCAACTGGGCCTGATGAGGCCCATTTTGAGTTGAAGCATGAATATTTTTTTTGTTTCTTTATTAGTCGATCTGATATTCCATGACTTCTTGCCGCTATGCTTCCTGAGTACAGAAAAAAAAAATCGAGTCAATCGGGTTTAGTTGGTAGAAGAAAATTTTTTTCTTACTGTGCCAATATCGAAAGTTACCTACTGGGCCTGAGTAGGCCCAGTCCACATATATGTATCTTTAGCCTGGTTTTAGTGCGCGTTATTCAGATATTAATAGCTTGCACTTACAAATTTTATTAGGTTCGGTAAAAATATGATTGAGCCAAATTTTTTTCCCGATCCGATGGGGGTAAAACGTAGCGCATCGGCCCCAAAGTGGTCCAATTTTGGAAACTTTTCAGATAAATCGTTCATAGTTTCCCCGGGAAGACTCGTAGAGAGGACAAATGTATTACCAGGTCCTATTATTTTTCAACTCCCAACATTTCACCCGTACATACCGACCTCCTATCTGTTCCCCTTCTGGAGGTCCCCATACAAAATGCAAATTTTTAATACATTACAAAAAATCACTCTAACTATCCAGGAGTTAGTTCTACGGAGCTCAATTATATTACGAGGTTCAATATTTTATTACCCCCAACATTTCACCCATAATCTAGAAAAAAACCACCGGCATGACTCGTAGAGTAGTCAAATGTATAAGCAGGCCCAAAGTTTTTCCAACCCCCGACATTTCACCCATACATACCTACCCTCTATCTGCCCCCCTTCTGGGGGTCCCCATACAAAAAACTTATCAAAATGGGATTTCATTTATTAAATACTGCTATTGATGCTATAAAAGATATACCAAAAAGTTACATAAAAGTTAGACCATTTGTTTCTTCTCGCTTGTTGGAAATTGTTTCTTGTAATTGGCGATGACTAATAGTAATTTTTGAAACTCCTCTTCATGCCGGCAGAGACTCTTGTTATAGTCTTGGACCATCTTCACTCCTCTTTCTGCCGTATCGTTCACCACTCTCAACTTCTGGACAATTTTTACAGCTTCTTTGTAGTCGTCGAGCTCATCCCAAACGGTTGGAGGTTGATTTAAAAAATCATGAGATAATTGTGACGAAATCGCTTAATTCGTTGACGTCTTTGAGTTTCTTTGTTACTTTTTTTACGCCGCTGTGTCTGATTACATTAACTGCATTAGCAGGTGTCTTTACATGACTTAGAATACACGCTATATGAAATCTTTTATTTCATTTTCTTATACATACTTATGTATATTTAGATTAATAAAAAAATAAATAAAATTTAAAAAAATATATTTTTTTCGATTATCCTCTCATATTATACTTTTCGGGAGGAGTAACTGTGCACAAAAATATGCCAAATATATATACAATATATAAGATATCATATATAAGATATCGTAGGATATTAATATCATACATATCTACACAATAGCTTGCAATAAAAGGAACAAACTCTCGATTAATTCGCATGGGCCTCTTCAGGCCCAGTAGGTTATGTTAGCGCCTCCGAGTGTGTTGCCCATCCTAGGGTTAAGATCCGTTCCGTTGTCACTTCCATATCTTTTTCAATCCCCCTCCTTTTCTCAACCCACTCTCTCTTCATCAAAATTTCACTCCTCGTTGCCCACTCCCCAGACTCGACAAAAGCAATGAGTGTCGGGAAATTTTCTGACACTGAGCAAATTTGACCACAACAATTGGCAGAAAGAGGCGATTACTCGCTGGTGTGATGTGGAATATTAGAAACTTTTAAAGATTCGTGCGCAAAGATGTAGCTTAAATTAATCTGCAGATGGCACATCGTGGCCCATGTCTTTGGAGGGAGCCTTGAAGGGGCCGAGGGGATTTCCAGGACCAGAAGACACTCCAAGACCAGAAGGCCCTCCAGAACCTGGACTCAAGCACCGAAAGGACGATTGAACGCAAAGGTTTCTCACTGAAACCTCCACACAAATAGCGAAAGGCGGGGAACTGCAAAAATGCTCCAAGTGGTAGGTCACTAATTCAGCTCGTCCTTCGTCTTCCGAGCATCGCTTCAATGGAAAATTCCTCGAATGCTCGGAGGCCGGAACTTCTTAACGAACAATCGAAACAAGTTGAGAACAAACAATGGAAGAATAAAACGAAACGATACGAAATGAATAACAAGTAACGCAACAACAAAAAGAAGTACGAGTAAATAATGGAATTAAGAGGCAAAAAGCATCGCGAGGGTTTTAAATGCAATTACTCGCTTTTTCGGCCCGAAGTAAGCGATTGTAAAAAGTTCTCACGGTCGATAACTCCAGCTTCAGGCGGGGTCTCGGGCAAAAAGTGAAGGCGGGGTCGAGCAAGGGGGCGGATAGAAGCCGAAGAGGCGTGATGGAAGTCGAAGGGGCAGTCGGAAATTGAAGGAGGGCCGGTTGGAAACACCCTATAGTTCCCCTGAGTCGACCGCGGTGCCGACAAGAAGCGCTTTCTTCCACTTCCGCCGTGGCTCTACGTCTAATTGCGAACCGAGCTGTAACTTGTTGCCGCCGGAGCAGCCACGCCCCGCATCTCCCATCTGAGGTGGAGTTTAATCGAGATCTATTCGACCTCCCAGGACTCTTAAAACTAGTCAATTCAACGATTTATGGAAATAGTACTACACCATTTTCAAGCAGACTTGAGAAAATCGTAAAGTGACTTGAGAAAATCGTAAACAGACCTGAGAAAATCGGAAACAGAACTCAGAAAATCGTAAACAGACCTGAGAAAATCGGAAACAGACCTCAGAAAAAAGACTTAAGTTTTCTGATAAATAATAATATATTTAAATATTCAATATTTAATAATAAATTGTAAATAATACATATATTCTATAATCCTACTCGCATATCTTGTAGGGCCAGCGCATCTCCATGGAAATTGGAGCTGTGTTGAATTGCACGTGAACAGTCGGCCACTGTTATTGTCTCCTTAGCCTGCTCTGAATGATCCAAAGAATGATGACAAAGATGATCATTCAGAGCAGATATATGTAATACATGGTTTTGCAGTGTTTTAGAGAGTTAGTTAGAGAGTCTGCTTGAAAATGGTGTAGATATAAATCCTAGTTGCATTTAGTAGTAAAAGTAGTTTACTACTAAAACGCTTAACTACTGAGGTGGAGGTTAATCGAGATCTATTCGACCTCCCAGGAGTCTGAAACTCGTTAATTTAATAAATTTTGCATGTAGTAAAAATATGGACTCGGTGTCCTACCAACTAAATATCCATAATTTCAGAAGTGACTCCGCTCCTCGGATTCATCGTCGTCCTCGTCTCAGTCCGGAGCACTCGGTCTGTCACTCGAATCGCTCTTTATATTGATGTTATCGCTTCTGCAGCCCCTCGATCCCGATACTTTTTTCCTTCTCTCTTTTTTCCTTTCAATCTTTCTTTTACTCGTTCTCTCTTTGGTCTTTTATTCGTTCGTGCTTGTTACTAGTATTCGGTAAGCACACATCCCGACTCCTAACCTCCTCCTTCCCCCGATAATTGCCTTTTTAAGTATGGAGGAAATAGCTGGAAGCCCCAGGGAATTCTACTGCAGATTTGCTGACCTCTTCGGAGACGCTCGCCCGATCCTGGCCTCGCTCTCGGACTCAGACTCATTCTCGGTCCCCACGTCCGCGTCCAGGTCCACGACGGCCTTGCCTCCCACTCATAGTCGCCTTCCTCGGATGCACTTGCATGTGTGTGTGCCGAAGTGTGTGGGCGTGAATCAGATGAACGGACGGTGGAACGGACGTACGTCTGCTGACTACGATTTCTTTTGTGAGGACATGTCTCTCGACTTCTAATAGAGAATCGATGTATCTTCCTTGACCACGTCCGTGTCCGAGTCCGAGTTCGACTCCTCGCTCTCGCCCATCCATCGGTGGGCGTGGCTCTAATAAAGAACGAGGACGAAGCATTGTCGATATGAATAAAATACATATTTGGAATAGAGGACTCGAGATGCTCCTAATTCTGAAGCGGGACTGGTTGACTCTCAAATCGTTTTAAATCGCCTTCGTGCCAGGTGCTGCTTCCCCAAGCGGGCCATCTTCAGCCCTCGAGGTGCCTCTCGGCATCCGCAGCAAGTTGAAAATTTTAACAAATTGACAGGTTTCGCGCAGCTTCCCAAACCACTCCAAGAGTAACGAGGATATATCGAGGAGTCGAGAAAAGATGGACAGGACAGGAGAGAAAGGATGGACAGCAAAAGAGACAGAGAATGAACAGAGAGGGAGACGAAGGATGAACACAGAGGGAGACGAAGTGTGATAACTTCTTCTGCACAATTGAATAATGAGCGAAATGTCCTCATTTACCCATTTATCATTTTATTAAAAAGTTCCCTGACTCAATTTGCAAACGACTAGCGCCCCGCCCCCTCGGCCCGCCCACTTTCGCGGAGTTTTCGCGTTGTTTGGCGAGAGGGAAGGTGGAAGGAAAGCGGAAACTTGTGGCGGAAGACCGGGGGCATAAATTAGGTAGTAATTATAAGATTAACAGAGTCGCCCCTTCTCGAGCTCCATCGAGTGGCGTCAGGTGGTGGAGATATCGAAATTCTCGGGGTCGGAATTCCAATATTAACCCCCTGTTGTTAACCGTTGCAGATGGTTTTTGTGGTTGCCAGTGATCGATGCCCGCCGAAATCGGCTCAAGTCGAATTCGAAGCCGCGCCATCAGATCCGGATTAAGCAGGCCACAAAAGTCGAACCCCGCCACCCATAATCTCTTAAGACTGTTGAAGGATTTCGTAACCCGATTTCGGCCATTATCTGAATCGAGAGGGTACTGAACCTGTCTTCGGGTGAATGAAGAGATCTCACTTCCTCTGTTCAGATCCCCATTCATGTCTAGCCACACTCTTCGTTCCTCAGTGCCTTCGATCGGGACTTCATAAATCTCGAATTATTCCCATCATCCGACCCTACGAACGGCTGCCCAAACACATTCAGAATTTTTAAATAGAGGCATGTGAGCTCCGGGTTGTAAATCATTTCGCACACCCATTGAAACAATATGGGCAAGAAAGCCTTTCTTCGACTGAAACCGCCCCGCCCCCACCGCTCGCTGTCATCCATCATTCCCCATCACCGTGTTCGCCGACCGTCCGAGCCATTCATGGATATTCAGAAGCTCCGGTACGTGCAACTGTCCTCGGGACGGCGGCGATTGATCGAGGTGTTGCCTCGCCCCCTCCGACTTCGACACATTCGGCAGGTGCCACTCACCACACACGTTGAAATAATGTAACTCAAATTTTCGTTTTTATTTCGCTAATAATTTGGGAAAATTAAAATTTTCAATGGACGCTCTGCGGGGCATACTAATTGCGCAGATCGGTGGGGTCCAAGGGGCCGAGACCACGTCCCCCTCTCTCACTGCTCGACAGATAGATGTACACGCGTAAGTGTTTGTGTGTTCAGTCCAAGTCCTCCCTGATTAATGAATTCCTTAATTATGTGCCGAGAAACCTAATGCGAACTAAAATGGAAACAACTGCGCATCAGGATCGCGCTCACGGGATTCGATGGTTGGAGAGCTGGGAACGACTCTCTTCATCCGAGTTAAATTTTGTTCAAAATTTTGTCACTGCAGTTGATTTTTTCAACTGCCCCGGAGTGATATTTATAAATTACTGTGGATGTAATAGATTGGATCACAATAATTTTATAAAGGTGTCAGTTTTATGAAATTTCAATATTTCAATATTTGTACAGAGTAAAAATGTATTACAACGTAAAGTTCTTTTCATCAAGCCTAATGAAATTATTGAGAAATTAGCATCGAAATGCGAAAGGGATCTTGGCTTTATATTACACAGCTCATTTCATTTTTGACCTTTGGCTATAAAATTGACTTATCGCATATAAGGTTATATGGAGAGAAGCCAAGTTTGATAACCTATTGTATTACATTATGGCACTAGAAACGCTATTTACATACATGACCATTTTATCAAATTTAGTCCATCTGTACTTTAAAGAGAAGATTAAAGAAGTATTTTAAGAACTTTAAGATTAATGGAATTAATGGGATTAATGGGAATCGAGGCCAGTTATGCGATATTTTCCATTACATTAAACATTGACTTTGTATGGCATTTTATTAATCAATTTCTCCATACAAGTTCATTTCATATATGTTAGTGATAAATTAAAAAATTCGATCCAATAGGTTTAACAGTTTCAAAAAACCGCCATCCACAGTCAGGACGACAATGAACGGACAGCGACGCTGAGCAAGTATTCATATTTTGTTTGTATTGTATGATATTCCGAAGAACCGGAAGAAAACATATAATTTACCCATCCCCACAGTGTAATCGATAAAAACCGAATAAACACAAATGCGCTTTTTTTATCTCCCTGATCTTCCTAAAGCCTTCAGTTTGTGACCCGCTGACCCCATCAACTGCTGTCGAATCGCATTCCGGCGCCATCAATCGATAAGCCACGAAGAACAAAACCACGCCGTCTACCATCTGCAAGAGCAAATAGTATTTAAATAAGAGAAATAAAGTGCAAATCTTATGCGGAGTCGAAACTAAAGAATGGAACGTTACTGAACCGGAGACGAAGACGAAGGCGGAAGAAACACAAAGTTCAACACTTTCGGATCGAGAGCAAAAGGCGTCATATTGGATTCCTCTGCAGATTTGCACATTCGTGGCATGCCGAGCAAACCGACACAGACGCCGACACTCGAGGAATCCTTCAACAGCCTGCGTCCCTTTCGCCCCTCTCAACACCCGACCACTCCATTCATCCATTCGCCGTGGCGGTGGAGGCGCTGGTGTGGCATGTGGAGCTCTTTAATATGCTTTACCATTCAGTTCTCCGAATAAGCATCTGTCATCCAGCGGTTCCCGCTCCTCGCAACACCTCTCGCCACGCCCCTCGCCGCACCAGCCCCTGGTGGTTCAGCGGCTGCGTCGGCTCAACGTAGTCCTGCTCGTTGGTGGGGGGTCGGGGGTGCGAGCGAGAAGGACGACTAACCGGTGTCGCTGCCAGAGACTCATCAACTTTCGGTGTTTGCCATTGTTTGGTTTATTCCTTTTATTTGCGCACGCTTTATTTGTCCAATCTGTATAATTCCCCTAATTTGATTTGACACGTTCTAATAAAGCACACGGTGGCGCCCTCTCTCTCTATCTATCTCACTCCCTTTTTCGTCCTCCGAATGTGGTCGGAAGATGAGGTCAGAGTGTTGGGCGGCCATATGTCGCACGGTGGCTCCGTTTGATTTCCCAAATATTGGCTCAAGCTCTACGAGGGCTTTTGCGATGCACCCATCACCCACCTTATACGTTGCCTCTGTCCTGGCTGTTTGTTTGTCTTTATCTCGACGCACACGCCGTCGGCAGCGGGGCGTATGCGACTGTTTTACATGTGTATTTGCAATAATTTGGTGTCGAGCGGCCATTGTCCTGGAATTAAAAAAGTTTTATTTCGAAACACCTATAAAATATATCAAAGCGAACTCAAAGTTTTAATATTCTTATATTTCTGGTGAACCGAAGCAGCTGCTGCTGTTTCCAGCCTCGGTGCGTTGCCTCGAAAATTCGCGAAAATGTTTCCAAAAGTTAAAGAAGACTTATTTTATTTCTCGTAATAATTTGGCCGATGGGGCTTTGTTTAAGGATGGTAGGGAGGGAGGATGTGGGTGAAGATGGAGTCGATAAAGTCGCTGTCAAAATATAGTTAATAATAAACAACACAATGAGGACGAAAGTCCTTCGAGCCTTGTCTTGTACCAACTCCATGGACCCCTCCATTCCTAGAGTGCATTCTGTTCATTCAATTCAACTTCATGTTTTGTTTCCGCACAACTTTGAGTTTATAATTACGCATTTAAGTATTCGAACATATTTTTCTTCGCTTTTTGTTGCTTTTAATTATACAAGAATAATACAAAACTCTCAAATATTCATTCATGGAAAGTATGTCTTGCGGACAGATTTCGCTTAGGTGGAGGAAGGCGGAGAGAATGGAAGCAATTTGCACCCTTTTCCAATCCTCTTCACAACCTGGTCGGACATGAGCCGTGGAATTTTGGTCCCGATCTCCTTCATCGGTCGTCTAACTTGGACATTATGAGCTCGTAAAGGGTGAGGATGGGTCAAGAGGCCATTAGCGGAGCCTCCACAGACACCTTCGGAGTCGCTTCCCTCAAGCCCATTTTCATTGTGATTGGCGTCACTGGAGTGCAGTCTGCCATAAATAAATAAGCTCCTGAAAAAGTGGGAATTAAATCCACATGAGACATGAGTATGACAAACGTGAGCTTGTGTTGTTCCTGTTCCAATGGCTGCTCTTGGTTTCGTGTTTTTGTGTGTTGCCTCCAACAATAACAAAAACGACAAAGGAACAACAAACACAAGACACGTGGAGATCCTGAGCGAGAACCACGTAATTAGCATTCCTACAACACACTCCATTCCGGACCTGGCCGACCGCACCTGACAAGAGGTTTGCGGCTTCCGCAAAGAGTCCCGAATATCCTCGAAGCATCCTTTTCAACTCGACATTCGCAAGGACTTTCCAAAAACCAATCTTTCTCTAGAGTCGGAGGAAGGTGGAACCATTTTATCCATTTTATCAAATTTAGTCCATCTGTACTTTAAAGAGAAGATTAAAGAAGTATTTTAAGAACTTTAAGATTAATGGAATTAATGGGTTTAATGGGTATCGAGGCCAGTTATGCGATATTTTCCATTACATTAAACATTGACTTTGTATGGCATTTTATTAATCAATTTCTCCATACAAGTTCATTTCATATTTGTTAGTAATAAATTAAAAAATTCGATCCAATTGGTTTAACAGTTTCAAAAAACCGCCATCCACAGTCAGGACGACAATGGACGGACAGCGACGCTGAGCAAGTATTCATATTTTGTTTGTATTGTATGATATTCCGAAGAACCGGAAGAAAACATTTAATTTACCCATCCCCACAGTGTAATCGATAAAAACCGAATAAACACAAATGCGCTTTTTTTATCTCCCTGATCTTCCTAAAGCCTTCAGTTTGTGACCCGCTGACCCCATCAACTGCTGTCGAATCGCATTCCGGCGCCATCAATCGATAAGCCACGAAGAACAAACCACGCCGTCTACCATCTGCAAGAGCAAATAGTATTTAAATAAGAGAAATAAAGTGCAAATCTTATGCGGAGTCGAAACTAAAGAATGGAACGTTACTGAACCGGAGACGAAGACGAAGGCGGAAGAAACACAAAATTCAACACTTTCGGATCGAGAGCAAAAGGCGTCATATTGGATTCCTCTGCAGATTTGCACATTCGTGGCATGCCGAGCAAACCGACACAGACGCCGACACTCGAGGAATCCTTCAACAGCCTGCGTCCCTTTCGCCCCTCTCAACACCCGACCACTCCATTCATCCATTCGCCGTGGCGGTGGAGGCGCTGGTGTGGCATGTGGAGCTCTTTTATATGCTTTACCATTCAGTTCTCCGAATAAGCATCCAGCGGTTCCCGCTCCTCGCCACACCTCTCGCCACGCCCCTCGCCGCACCAGCCCCTGGTGGGTCAGCGGCTGCGTCGGCTCAACGTAGTCCTGCTCGTTGGTGGGGGGTCGGGGGTGCGAGCGAGAAGGACGACTAACCGGTGTCGCTGCCAGAGACTCATCAACTTTCGGTGTTTGCCATTGTTTGGTTTATTCCTTTTATTTGCGCACGCTTTATTTGTCCAATCTGTATAATTCCCCTAATTTGATTTGACACGTTCTAATAAAGCACACGGTGGCGCCCTCTCTCTCTATCTATCTCACTCCCTTTTTCGTCCTCCGAATGTGGTTGAAAGATGAGGTCAGAGTGTTGGGCGGCCATATGTCGCACGGTGGCTCCGTTTGATTTCCCAAATATTGGCTCAAGCTCTACGAGGGCTTTTGCAATGCACCCACCTCATACGTTGCCTCTGTCCTGGCTGTTTGTTTGGCTTTATCTCGACGCACACGCCGTCGGCAGCGGGGCGTATGCGACTGTTTTACATATGTATTTGCAATAATTTGGTGTCGAGCGGCCATTGTCCTGGAATTAAAAAAGTTTTATTTCGAAACACCTATAAAATATATCAAAGCGAACTCAAAGTTTTAATATTCTTATATTTCTGGTGAACCGAAGCAGCTGCTGCTGTTTCCAGCCTCGGTGCGTTGCCTCGAAAATTCGCGAAAATGTTTCCAAAAGTTAAAGAAGACTTATTTTATTTCTCGTAATAATTTGGCCGATGGGGCTTTGTTTAAGGATGGTAGGGAGGGAGGATGTGGGTGAAGATGGAGTCGATAAAGTCGCTGTCAAAATATAGTTAATAATAAACAACACAATGAGGACGAAAGTCCTTCGAGCCTTGTCTTGTACCAACTCCATGGACCCCTCCATTCCTAGAGTGCATTCTGTTTATTCAACTCACCTTCATGTTTTGTTTCCGCACAACTTTGAGTTTATAATTACGCATTTAAGTATTCGAACATATTTTTCTTCGGTCTTTGTTGCATTTAATTATACAAGAATAATACAAAACTCTCAAATATTCATTCATGGAAAGTATGTCTTGCGGACAGATTTCGCTTAGGTGGAGGAAGGCGGAGAGAATGGAAGCAATTAGCACCCTTTTCCACTCCTCTTCACAACCTGGTCGGACATGAGCCGTGGAATTTTGGTCCCGATCTCCTTATCGGTCGTCTAACTTGGACATTATGAGCTCGTAAAGGGTGAGGATGGGTCAAGAGGCCATTAGCGGAGCCTCCACAGACACCTTCGGAGTCGCTTCCCTCAAGCCCATTTTCATTGTGATTGGCGTCACTGGAGTGCAGTCTGCCATAAATAAATAAGCTCCTGAAAAAGTGGGAATTAAATCCACATGAGATTTCCATTAATGTATGACAAACGTGAGCTTGTGTTGTTCCTGTTCCAATGGCTGCTCTTGGTTTCGTGTTTTTGTGTGTTGCCTCCAACAATAACAAAAACGACAAAGGAACAACAAACACAAGACACGTGGAGATCCTGAGCGAGAACCACGTAATTAGCATTCCTACAACACACTCCATTCCGGACCTGGCCGACCGCACCTGACAAGAGGTTTGCGGCTTCCGCAAAGAGTCCCGAATATCCTCGAAGCATCCTTTTCAACTCGACATTCGCAAGGACTTTCCAAAAACCAATCTTTCTCTAGAGTCGGAGGAAGGTGGAACCATTTTATCCATTTTATCAAATTTAGTCCATCTGTACTTTAAAGAGAAGATTAAAGAAGTATTTTAAGAACTTTAAGATTAATGGAATTAATGGGTTTAATGGGTATCGAGGCCAGTATGCGATATTTTCCATTACATTAAACATTGACTTTGTATGGCATTTTATTAATCAATTTCTCCATACAAGTTCATTTCATATTTGTTAGTAATAAATTAAAAAATTCGATCCAATTGGTTTAACAGTTTCAAAAAACCGCCATCCACAGTCAGGACGACAATGGACGGACAGCGACGCTGAGCAAGTATTCATATTTTGTTTGTATTGTATGATATTCCGAAGAACCGGAAGAAAACATTTAATTTACCCATCCCCACAGTGTAATCGATAAAAACCGAATAAACACAAATGCGCTTTTTTTATCTCCCTGATCTTCCTAAAGCCTTCAGTTTGTGACCCGCTGACCCCATCAACTGCTGTCGAATCGCATTCCGGCGCCATCAATCGATAAGCCACGAAGAACAAAACCACGCCGTCTACCATCTGCAAGAGCAAATAGTATTTAAATAAGAGAAATAAAGTGCAAATCTTATGCGGAGTCGAAACTAAAGAATGGAACGTTACTGAACCGGAGACGAAGACGAAGGCGGAAGAAACACAAAGTTCAACACTTTCGGATCGAGAGCAAAAGGCGTCATATTGGATTCCTCTGCAGATTTGCACATTCGTGGCATGCCGAGCAAACCGACACAGACGCCGACACTCGAGGAATCCTTCAACAGCCTGCGTCCCTTTCGCCCCTCTCAACACCCGACCACTCCATTCATCCATTCGCCGTGGCGGTGGAGGCGCTGGTGTGGCATGTGGAGCTCTTTTATATGCTTTACCATTCAGTTCTCCGAATAAGCATCCAGCGGTTCCCGCTCCTCGCCACACCTCTCGCCACGCCCCTCGCCGCACCAGCCCCTGGTGGGTCAGCGGCTGCGTCGGCTCAACGTAGTCCTGCTCGTTGGTGGGGGGTCGGGGGTGCGAGCGAGAAGGACGACTAACCGGTGTCGTTGCCAGAGACTCATCAACTTTCGGTGTTTGCCATTGTTTGGTTTATTACTTTTATTTGCGCACGCTTTATTTGTCCAATCTGTATAATTCCCCTAATTTGATTTGACACGTTCTAATAAAGCACACGGTGGCGCCCTCTCTCTCTATCTATCTCACTCCCTTTTTCGTCCTCCGAATGTGGTTGAAAGATGAGGTCAGAGTGTTGGGCGGCCATATGTCGCACGGTGGCTCCGTTTGATTTCCCAAATATTGGCTCAAGCTCTACGAGGGCTTTTGCAATGCACCCACCTCATACGTTGCCTCTGTCCTGGCTGTTTGTTTGGCTTTATCTCGACGCACACGCCGTCGGCAGCGGGGCGTATGCGACTGTTTTACATATGTATTTGCAATAATTTGGTGTCGAGCGGCCATTGTCCTGGAATTAAAAAAGTTTTATTTCGAAACACCTATAAAATATATCAAAGCGAACTCAAAGTTTTAATATTCTTATATTTCTGGTGAACCGAAGCAGCTGCTGCTGTTTCCAGCCTCGGTGCGTCCCAATGGTTGCCTCGAAAATTCGCGAAAATGTTTCCAAAAGTTAAAGAAGACTTATTTTATTTCTCGTAATAATTTGGCCGATGGGGCTTTGTTTAAGGATGGTAGGGAGGGAGGATGTGGGTGAAGATGGAGTCGATAAAGTCGCTGTCAAAATATAGTTAATAATAAACAACACAATGAGGACGAAAGTCCTTCGAGCCTTGTCTTGTACCAACTCCATGGACCCCTCCATTCCTAGAGTGCATTCTGTTTATTCAACTCACCTTCATGTTTTGTTTCCGCACAACTTTGAGTTTATAATTACGCATTTAAGTATTCGAACATATTTTTCTTCGGTCTTTGTTGCATTTAATTATACAAGAATAATACAAAACTCTCAAATATTCATTCATGGAAAGTATGTCTTGCGGACAGATTTCGCTTAGGTGGAGGAAGGCGGAGAGAATGGAAGCAATTAGCACCCTTTTCCACTCCTCTTCACAACCTGGTCGGACATGAGCCGTGGAATTTTGGCCACTGGAGTGCAGTCTGCCATAAATAAATAAGCTCCTGAAAAAGTGGGAATTAAATCCACATGAGATTTCCATTAATGTATGACAAACGTGAGCTTGTGTTGTTCCTGTTCCAATGGCTGCTCTTGGTTTCGTGTTTTTGTGTGTTGCCTCCAACAATAACAAAAACGACAAAGGAACAACAAACACAAGACACGTGGAGATCCTGAGCGAGAACCACGTAATTAGCATTCCTACAACACACTCCATCCCGGACCTGGCCGACCGCACCTGACAAGAGGTTTGCGGCTTCCGCAAAGAGTCCCGAATATCCTCGAAGCATCCTTTTCAACTCGACATTCGCAAGGACTTTCCAAAAACCAATCTTTCTCTAGAGTCGGAGGAAGGTGGAACCCTTCAGCTGAACTCTTTAAATGTCGGTGTGTGAAAAAATGAGATCATCGCTTCGTGGAGAGGGATCAAGAGTAGGAGGAGGAGTATATTGTAATCATAGAAAATAAGTTAGTTTTAAATAACACTTTATGTTTTTCTACTTGTTCAAAATTCATTTGTAAAATTGTTTAGGTTTAGAAA